>JAKJMR010009531.1:0-19498 GCA_024449315.1 Daboia siamensis | reverse complement strand
GAAGGACTCACTGGAGAAGAGCCTAATGCTGGGAAAGATCGAGGGCAATAGAAGAAGGGGACGACAGAGAATGAGGTGGCTGGATGGAGTCACTGAAGCAGTAGGTGTGAGCTTGGATGGACTCCAGAGGATGGTGGAGGACAGGAAGGCCTGGAGGAATGTTGTCCATTGGGTCGCGATGGGTCGGACACGACTTCGCAGCTAACAACAACAACAACAATATTAACTCCATCAATTCCATAACAGAATTTTCTGGCTGTGTCACCGCAATAACCAGATCGTCCACAAACACCCTCAATCTATAATCCTGATCTCTTATTTGAATTCCCCTAATTGTTTCCAAATTCCGTATTTTAATCAATAATATCTCCAATGTTAGAACAAATAATAAGGGTGATAGCGGGCACCCCTGCCTCGTACCCTTTTCAATATTACACATTTCAGTCAGACCATTATTCACAATTATTCGGGCTGTTTGCTTTTGATATAATGCCCTGATTGGTTGTAAAAATTCAACCCCAAAATTCATTTTATCTAATACTTTCATCAAAAATTTCCAGTCCAATTGATCAAAGGCTTTTTCAGCATCTAAAAAGATCAATGCTGCAGGGATCTGGTTATTCCTTTCCAAAAATTCCAACAAATCAACTATATGTCTCACATTATTTTTCATTTGTCTACCACTTATAAACCCAGTTTGGTCATCATGAATTACCTGTTGCAATACCCTCATCAGTCTATTAGCTAAAACCTTAGCAAATATCTTGTAATCCGTATTCAAAAGTGATATTGGCCTATAAGTTCTTGCTTGAGTAAGATCCTGGTCTTCCTTCGGAATCAAAGAAATAAAAGCAGTTTTCCAAGACGGAGGCACTCCTCCCCCCTTTTGAATTGTCTGAAACAATTCCTTTAATGGCTTTATCATCTCAAACTGTAAATTTTTATAATACACAGCAGTCAACCCATCCGTACCTGGCGCTTTACCCACTTTTAACTGTTTGATTGCCAAAAATATTTCTTCCTCAGTTATCAGTTGATTCATCTCTTCTTTTTGTTCTTGCGTAAGAACCGGGATGCTAACGTCCCTCAAATATACATCAATGTCTATTTCATTAATCTTATCTTTAGCATATAATTTAGAATAAAAATCAAGAAAAGTTTCCTTAATAAGATTCTGCTGATACACAACCTTACCCTTATATTCTATTTTATCTATATTAGAAGCCCTTTGCTTCTTCCTTAGCATATAGGCTAACCATCTACCTGGTTTATTGGCATTACAAAAAGTATTATGCCTAGCAAACCGTAGATTAGTTGCCACCTGATCAGCCATTAACTTGTCAAATTGTCCTCTTAATAAATTAATAACCTCTTTAATCTTCACATCCGATGGGTTCAAAATTAAAGCCTTTTCTTTTTCCTTAATCTCTTTCTCTAATTCCTTCCTCCTAAATTCCAAATTACGTCTGTATTTATTATTTAAATATATCAACACACCTCTCATATACGCCTTACTAGCATCCCATACCATTTCCATAGAGGTACCCTTATGCATATTAGTTTCAAAAAAAACCTTCATCTGTTTTTTACATTCTTCCACATTTTCCTGATTTCTAAACAAATTCTCATTTAAACGCCAGGAACGCCTATCTCTAATGTCTTTTTCAATCTTTAACCAAACTGGACTATGATCAGACATAGTTCTTGAACAAATCTTTATCTTCTTAGTCCTAGAAAAGAGATCATTAGTCACTAATATAAAATCAATCCTAGAAAAAGATTGATGTCTATCAGAAAAAAAAGTATAGTCCTTCTCTTGTAAATTTCTCTCCCTCCAAACATCTCGCAGTTCCAAATCATCCATCATCTCAAAAAAAGACTTAGGCAGTTTAGCATGACTTGGGGTACTTCTAAAAGATCCACTCTTATCCATTTGTACATTCAAAACACCATTCCAGTCTCCCATAAAAATAAAAGATTTATAATCCAATTGAGTAATCTTGCTGTGTAATAAACTATAAAAGTCAGCTTGTTGTTGATTAGGAGCATATAATCCAACCAAAAGCGTTTTTTTGCCTTCTATTAACAAGTCTACTATAACATATCTTCCTTGTTGATCTGCTTCAATTAACTCCGCTGTAATTGTGTTCTTGACATAAATAACCACTCCATTTTTCTTATTTGTTGCAGAAGCAATAAATTGTGTGCCTAATCTTGAATTTAATAAGTACTTTTGGTCCATAACTCTAATATGTGTTTCTTGTAAGCAAATAACATCAGTCTTAAATTGTTTTAAATATTGAAAGATTTTCTCTCTTCTGTGGTGAGTTTAATCCATTGACATTCCAAGTTAAAAACTTAGTCGCCATCTTTAGCGACCCGAAGCTTTTGGAGCACGTCTTCCAGGATCCCCTTCACATTTTTAGGCCGCGCCCCTCCCACAGCTTTGCTATAGGTACGCTTTGGAGGTTCCACAACATTCTGCTGATCCTGTTCTTGGTCACGTCTCATTCGTCTCGAAGCAGCACGCGTAATCCTCTGGTCTCTTGCTTCTTCCGATACTGCTGAAATTTGATCCACTCCTGTTGCTTTCTCATCTTTCTGTGTTATTCCTTCAGCACCTTGAGGCTTTCCCTCTCCATTCTTCTTTGTTGATTCCAAAAGTGGTATGGGGATTGCTTTTAAGACATTACTGTAAAAATCACGTGCCTGCATCACTGTAACAAAACGGTGTCTCACGCCTTCATACATTACCACCATACCCACTGGGATCTCCCATCTAAACTTAATATCACGTTGCTTAAGCTCCTGTGCCAGAAATGCAAATTCCTTCCTTCTCCTTAAAATTCTTGGAGGGATCTCTTTTAAAACCAGAACTTCTTGCTCTGCAATTACAAGCTTAGTATTGTAAGAGACTTGAATAATTTCATTTCTGGTTGTTCTCTTTGTAAAATAAACAACCACATCTCTAGGTAATTTCCTTTGTCTTGCAATCCAGGAATTGACACGGAAGATTTTGTCTATATCTTCAGCAATTCCTTCAGCTGGCCGTCCCAACACCTCTTCCAAAGACTCAGAAACTATTTTCTTCAAATCTTCTTTAGGATTCTCTTTCAAGCCTCTAATTCTTACAGCAAACTCCATTTCATGATACTGCACCAATGTCAAATCATTATCAATTTTATCCATCACATTCTCAGTCTCTGATATCTTTGCCTCTAATTTACTATTATTTTGGCTGAGATCTTCCACTCTTTCATCCAAGCTTTCAATACATGTCGCCAAGCCTTGAAAAGCAAGTAAAATGTCCGCCTTTATTCCTGTAAACTTCTCCTCCAACTTTTCATCCAGCTTTTCATCTATAATCTCAGCTATTTGCTGTGAATGCTTTTCCAAAGCATCTTGCAAAACTTTAACTGTTAAGACAGGTGAAGGTGCAGGTGCAGGGGGCATTAAGGCTTGCAATGAAGACTGCTGCAGGGGGGAAGCCCCCGCACTTCTAATAAGCTTGGAAGATTTAGCCACCATTTTTCCCCCACTGTTACTTACTACGCACTTTCACTTTCAGAGTCTTCAATGTGGATTGAGCCAAAGATCAAAAATCCACTTTCACCTTATTCTCCTGCATCGCTCTGCCTGCTTTCTTGTTTTCCAAAGTCCTTTCCTGTAGGCAGGGATGGTTGCGTTCGCCTTGTTCTGCTCCTAAAAGCACGGAGCAGAAACGCTGCGCAGCCCGGAGGAATCCAGGCTTCGGGGGGGCTCGATCCTTCAGCCGCCAGAACTTTAAGCTCTGGCGGCCCCGGATTGCTCTACCCCTACCTGGATACTCACCCCCTCCTCTTCTCCCGAGGAGGGGGCTTCCGAACCGCCGAAACAGCTGATCGGCGCTGTTTTAGGCGGTTCTACAAAGCCGCGAAGCGGACAGCTCAAAAACAGCTGTCTTCGGCGGCGCCTTGCCACCCGGAAGCCGTTACATGTTTCTATATAGAAAAGTTAGGGCTGTTTGGAATAGAGATATTTGAAATTGATTAATAATTATTATTATGTTTTAATGTAATAGGTGTAATAGGTTGTATATTGTGTTAGCAACAAAATCTAGCATTGTTAAGATATAAGGCACTAGTGATTATAACCTTGGAAGAACGATAATCTCCCCAGGTGTGGTGGAGGGAAAGACAAAGATTGTGTATAAGTGGGAGGGTTGGCTGATGTCATTTAGAAAGATGACAAGTATCCCAAATCTCATGAGAGTTGGGACTGGAAGAAGGCAGATGACCCAAGCCTCATCAGCAGAATTAAGCCTAGCAAGGCAAAGATCTATAGAGGAGATGATGCCGCGGGAGAGAGCAAGCTCACTTAAAGACATACAAGCAATATTACAATCCACGCAAGAGGTTATGCTGAGAAATCATGAGGATTTAAAAAGAGAAATAGGTGAAATACTGGAGAACTCAAAGAGAGGATGGGAGCAATGGACGGAAAATTTGAATGTTTTCAACAGCAAATATTGAAAAATGAACAGAAATTATTAGAAATGGAGGATAGAATGAATAAGGAGGAAAGAAGAGTAGATGAAATGAATGAAAAACTTTTGCAAGCAAACAAAGAGTTAGAAAAAACCATTATACTGCTTGAAACTGAGAAAGCAGACCACTATTTACGTTTCCAAAACGTGAAGGAAGAGAAGGGGGAGGACCTCCCAGAAATGATGACGGACTTGCTAGCAAGGGCCCTAGGAACAGGGAAAGATGAAATGGCAAATGAGATTGATGAAATATTTAGAATTCACACAAATTACGTGAGAAGAAATAACTTACCCAAGGAGGTACATATCAGATTTGTGAAGAAGTCAATTAGGGAGGAGATTTTGCACAGAACAAGGGACGACCCAACAGAATATAGAGGTAAACAACTAAATGTCCTCAAACAAGTCCCTAGGAGGGTAAGAGATCTGAGAAGGCCCTACCAACATATTACATCAAAATTAATTTTAGGTGGCTGATGCCGGAAGGAATTATGGTGACCTGGCAAGAAAAAAGATATAGGTTAGATTCGATTGATAAAGCAGAAGAGTTTTTCCAGCAGCATCTAGGCAATGAAGATGAAATAGAAGAAAGAGAGTTAAGAGAAGGGAACAAAGCAGAGAGATATAATAGAAAGACACGGGAATCACAAGACAAAGAACAGGACAAGTATAATTTTTTAATTTGTTTTTAACTTTTATATCTGTGTTTTTTAATTACCCTGTAAACCGCCCTGAGTCCTTTGGGAAAGGGCGGTATATAAATGTAATAAAATAAATAAATAAATAAATAAGAATTGGAAAGAGGGGCACATAACTGAGTTCCACCACGTGTTTATTGGACCCGTGCCCTTCCTGGCTGGTTTATGCGGCTCGGGAGGGGACACGAGGCTGCCTCTTTGAGTGAGGGTAGTTTCCCCACCGTCTTGAAGGAGGCGATGGTGAGACCTCTCCTCAAGAAGCCTGCCTTGGACCCAGCTGTGTTAAATAACTTTTGTCTGGTCTCCAACCTTCGCTTTCTTGCGAAGGTTGTTGAGAGTGTGGTGGCGCGTCAGCTCCCTCTGGTCCTGGATGAAGCGGATTATCTAGACCCGTACCAATCGGGTTTCAGGCCCAGGTACAGCACGGAGACGGCATTGGTCGCTCTGGTGAATGATCTCTGGAGGGCCCGGGACAGGGGACACTCCTCTGTCCTAGTCCTATTAGACCTCTCAGCGGCGTTCGATACCATCGACCATGGTATCCTGCTGCGGCGTCTCAGGGGATTGGGAGTGGGAGGCAGTTTTCCAGTGGTTCTCCTCCTATCTCCTGGGACGTTCGCAGTCGGTGTTGGCAGGGGGGCAGAGGTCGACCTCGAGGCCTCTCACTTGTGGAGTTCCTCAGGGGTCGGTCCTCTCGCCTCTCCTGTTCAACATCTATATGAAACCGCTGGGTGAGATCATTCGTGGTTTTGGAGTTGGGTATCACCAGTATGCTGATGATACCCAGCTTTTTATTTCAACCCCAAACCACCCCAGTGATGCCCTCGACGTGATGTCCCGTTGCCTGGAGGCGGTCCGGGTCTGGATCGGGAGGAACAGGCTTCGGCTCAACCCTGACAAGACTGAGTGGCTGTGCATACCGGCATCCCGGGATATTCAGAATATTCCATCTCTTTCTATGGGGGGTGAGTTATTACCCCCCGTAGATAGGGCTCGCAACTTGGGAGTCCTCCTAGATTCACGGCTTACTTTGGAACATCACATGGTGGCCGTGACTAGGGGGGCCTTCGCCCAGGTTCGCCTGGTGCGCCAGTTGCGGCTCTATCTAGACCGGGATGCCCTGTGTACGGTCACTCATGCGCTCGTGACCTCTCATTTGGATTACTGCAATGCTCTCTACATGGGGCTGCCCTTGAGGACCACTCGGAGGCTCCAACTGGTACAGAATGCAGCCGCGAGAGTCGTGTTGGGAGTCTCCCGATACTCCCATGTTACACCTCTACTCCGTGAGCTGCATTGGCTCCCAGTTGTCTTCCGGGTGAAATTCAAGGTATTGGTAATGGTATTCAAGGCCCTACATGGCATGGGTCCGGAGTACCTTTGGGAACACCTGCTGCCAGCATCAACTTCCCTCCGCCCTGTGCGTTCCCACAGAGAGGGCCTCCTCAGGGTGCCACCGATCAGAGAATGTTGTTTGGTGGCCCCCAGGGGGAGGTCCTTCTCTGTGGGTGCTCCGGACTTATGGAATCGGTTGCCGGTTGAGCTCCGGACAGCACCCGACCTACGCTCCTTCCGACGCGATCTGAAGACGTATTTATTCGAACAAGCCGGCTTGGCCTGATGGGGGATGGGTTGGGTTTTTTTATTGTTCCTATATATGTATTTATTGTTTTTAGTTGGGCATTAATGTTTAATTCTTTTTAACTTTTGTATCTTTGTATTTTTATATTTTTGCCCTGTTCACCACCCTGAGTCCTTCGGGAATAGGGCGGTATATAAATAAAATTATTATTATTAAATAACTAAGTCAGAATATCAGCAAATAGCCTGTGCCTGCAAAGATGAAGTGAGGAAAGCTAAGGCTCAAAATGAACTAAGGCTTGCGACCAAAGTCAAAAATAACAAAAAATGCTTCTTTCAACATATAAAAAACAAGAAAAAAATTAAGGAAATGATTGGTCCATTAGTGGGGGAAAGTGGCAAGAAGGTGACAAGCAATAGGGAGAAAGCAGAACTATTTAACTCATTTTTTTCATGGAAGGAAGTGTGTAGTGGGGTGCCCCAGGGCTCTGTTCTGGGCCCAGTGCTCTTCAATATCTTCATTAATGATTTGGATGAGGGGATAGATGGGGAACTCATCAAATTTGCAGACGACACCAAGCTGGAAGGAATAGCCAATACTCCAGAAGATAGGCTTAAGATACAGGAGGATCTGGACAGACTCGAACACTGGGCGCTATCTAACAAAATGAAATTTAATGGTGAAAAAAGTAAGGTTCTACATTTAGGCAGGAAAAATCAAATGCACAGGTATAGTATAGGAGGTACCTTGCTCAATAGTAGTAACTGTGAGAGGGATCTTGGAGTCCTAGTAGACAATCACTTCAGTATGAGCCAGCAGTGTGCTGCAGCTGCCAAAAAAGCCAACACAGTGCTAGGCTGCATTAACAGAGGGATAGAATCAAGATCAAGTGAAGTACTAATACCTCTTTACAATGCTTTGGTAAGGCCACACCTGGAATACTGCATCCAGTTTTGATCACCACGATGTAAAAAAAATGTCGAGACTCTAGAAAGGGTACGGAGAAGAGCAACAAAGATGATTAGGGGGCTGGAGGCTAAAATGGTTGCTGGAATTGGGTATGTGTAGTTTAATGAAGAGAAGAGTGAGGGGTGACATGATAGCAGTGTTCCAATATCTCAGGGGCTACCACAAAGAAGAGGGAGTCAAGCTATTCTCCAAAGCACCTGAAAGCAGGACAAGAAGCAACGGATGGAAACTAGTCAAGGAGAGAAGCAACCTAGAACTAAGGAGAAACTTCCTGACAGTTAGAACAATTAACCAGTGGAACAACCTGCCTCCAGAGGTGGTGAATGCTCCAACACTGGAGGTTTTTAAGAAGAGACTGGACAGCCATTTGCCTGAAATGGTATAAGGTTTCCTGCGTGAGCAGGGGGTTGGACTAGATGACCTCCAAGGTCCCTTCCAACTACTTCTTCTTCTTCTTCTTCTTCTTATTATTATTATTATTATTATTATTATTATTATTATTATTATTATTAACAGGAAACAGAGAGAAGAGAAAAAATGCATATGCACCATGACAACAATGATGAGTGTAGACACAAAGAAGTTAAGGAAGATAGACCGACAAGGGCAACAAGATCAAAGTAGAGGCAGTAATATAGAAATATTAACAGTATTATCATTAAATGTGAATGGACTAAACTCCCCAGCTAAGAGAAATATAATTTTGAATAAGATCAGTAAGAAAAATTTAGATATAACAGTTCTACAAGAAACACATATAAATACTCAAGAACAGGATTTATTAAACTACCCTGAGTTAGGAATTAAATTTGTATCACTTTCACAGCAGAAGAAAGGAGGAATTGTGATATACGTTAAAGAATCCCAGCAAGACAAATTTATCAAGATGAGGAAGGTAAAATATTGATTATTGAAATTTCCTTGAACAAAAAAAAGGTCGCCCTTGTAGGAATCTATGCCCCCAATGAAAAACAACAACAATTTTATAAGAGATTGCATAAGGTTATTGCTGATATGGATTATGAGAACATTTGTATAATTGGCGATTTTAATGCAATTATAGACAGAGAATTAGATTATAAGTGTGAGGAAGTTAGGAAACGAACTAGGAGAATATTACCCGGTACTTTTTTTAAAATGGTGGAGGAATTAAATATTCAAGATAGTTGGAGGGAGAGAAATTTGAATGAAAAGCAATTTACATACTATTCAGGGCGGCATCAATCGTGGTCTAGAATTGATATGGTCTGGACAACGAAAGAACTAAATTCAGATATCGATGATATAACCACCCTCTGGTTTCGGCCAGTGGTACCGGGAGCGAGGATGAGCAGCCACCTGAGCTCAGGCTCGTGTATTTTAATGCCAGGTCCGTAATGAATAAGGCTCGTCTTATACGTGATTTGGTTGAGGAAGAGCATGCGGACATGGCTTGCATTACGGAGACCTGGTTGGGCCCAGAGGGCGGTGTCCCCCTGAATGATCTCTGCCCATCAGGTTTCCAGGTGCTGCACCAGCCTCGGGCTCAGGGTAGGGGCGGTGGGGTGGCGGTAGTTGTGAGGGAGACCTTATGTCCACGGGAGGCCACCATTGTCCAACTAGTCGGGTGTGAGTCCCTCCTCCTGAGATGAGGCCATAGAGCTCAGTTGGGCTTGCTGCTGGTGTACTTTTCGCCCAGTCGCGTAGCAGGAGCCCTGCCTGAGCTACTCGACATCCTCTCAGGGTTGGTGGTTGAGTTCCCCAAACTTATGGTTTTGGGTGACTTCAATCTACCATCCCTGGGGGGATCATCTGAGTTAGCTCGGGAGTTCATGGCTTCTATGACGGCCATGGACCTGATACAAGTTATTCAGGGTCCAACTCATGAGGGGGGGGGGGTCACACGCTTGATTTGGTTTTTCTATCTGGACTGTGGTTAGATGATCTTGGTGGGGGTTTTCCAATTGTTATGCCCCTGTCATGGACCGATCATCATCTCCTGTGGCTGGTCTTCCGTTTTGCCACCCCCCGTCGTGGGGCTGTTGAACCAATGAGATGGTTCCGCCCTAGGCGCTTAATGGACCCTGAGCGGTTCCAGGCAGCGCTTGGGTCCCCACCTGCCTCCTTTGCTCACAGCTCGGCCGATGCCCTAGTGAAAGTCTGGGAAAAGGCAGCCACGGAGGCACTCGACCGAGTTGTACCCATGTGGCCCTTGACCCGGTGCAGATCCCAATGGGCTCCATGGTTTTCTATGGAGCTCCGGGTGATGAAGCGTCGGAGACGGGGCCTAGAGAGCTGTTGGAGATCCAGCCGATCTGAATCCGACCGGTTGCGACTAAGGTCGTTCACGAGATCTTATCTCGCGGCGATGAGGATGGCAACGTCTAACCACTTTGCTACCCTCATCACGTCTGCAGATAATTGCCCGGCCACCCTGTTTAGGGTGACTCGCTCCCTCCTTAATCAGGAGGTGAGGGAGGAGCCCTTGCAGGGTCGTGCCGAGGAGTTTAGTCGATATCTGTCGGACAAAATCGCTCGGATTCGGACTGGTTTGGAGTCCGACTGGGCAGAGTCTGACGATGAGGACACGGGCAGTCTTGTCGATGTTATCTGGGAGGAGTTCGATCCTGTGACTCCTGAAGATGTGGACAGGATCATGGGGAAGCTGTGCTCCACCACGTGTTTATTGGATCCGTGCCCCTCCTGCCTGGTTTATGTGGCTCGGGAGGGGACACGAGGCTGGCTCCAGGCAGTGATAACTGCTTCCTTGAGTGAGGGTAGTTTTCCCGCCGCCTTGAAGGAGGTGGTGGTGAGACCCCTCCTCAAGAAGCCTGCCCTGGACCCAGCTGTATTAAACAACTTTCGTCCGGTCTCCAACCTTCGCTTTCTTGCGAAGATTGTTGAGAGCATGGTGGCGCATCAGCTCCCTTTATTCTTGGAGGAAGCTGATTATCTGGACCCATACCAATCGGGTTTCAGGCCTGGGTACAGCACGGAGACGGCATTGGTCGCGCTGGTGAATGATCTCTGGTGGGCTCGGGACAGCGGTTGTTCCTCTGTCCTAGTCCTGTTAGACCTCTCAGCGGCTATCGATACCATCGACTATGGTATCCTGCTGCAGCGTCTCAGAGGGTTGGGAGTGGGAGGCACAATTTTTCAGTGGTTCTCCTCCTACCTTCTGGGACGTTCACATTCGGTGCTGGCAGGAGGGCAGATGTCGGCCTCGAGGCCTCTCATTTGTGGAGATCCTCAGGGGTCGGTCCTCTCGCCTCTCCTGTTCAACATCTATATGAAGCCTCTGGGTGAGATCATTCGTGGTTTTGGAGTTGGGTATCATCAGTATGCTGATGATACCCAGCTTTTCATTTCAACCCCAAACCACCCCAGTGATGCCCTCGACGTGATGTCCCATTGCCTGGAGGCGGTCCGGGTCTGGATGGGGAGGAACAGGCTTCGACTCAACCCTGACAAGACTGAGTGGCTGTTCGTGCCGGCATCCCGGGAAATTCAGATTATTCCATCTCTTACTATGGGGGGTGAGTTATTACCCCCCGTAGATAGGGCTCGCAACTTGGGGGTCCTCCTAGATTCACAGCTCTCTTTAGAAGATCATATAGGAGCTGTGATTAGGGGGGCCTTTGCCCAGGTTCGCCTGGTGCGCCAGTTGCGGCCCTATCTGGACTGGGATGCCTTGCGTACAGTCACTCATGCGCTCGTGACCTCTCGTTTGGACTACTGTAATGCTCTCTACGTGGGGCTGCCCTTGAAGACCACTCGGAGGCTTCAACTGGTGCAGAATGCAGCCGTGCGAGTTATGCTGGGGGTCTCCCAATACTCCCATGTTACACCTTTGCTCCGCGAGCTGCATTGGCTGCCAGTTACCCTCCGGGTGAGATTCAAGGTGCTGGTAATGACCTACAAAGCCCTACATGGCATGGGTCCGGATTACCTACGGCAGCACCTGCGGCCGGCGTCAACTTCCCTCCATCTAGTGCGCTCCCACAGAGAGGGCCTCCTCAGGGTGCCTCCGATCAGGGAATGTCGACTGGTGGCCCCCAGTGGGAGGGTGTTCTCTGTGGGCGCGCCAGACCTGTGGAACTGCTTGCCAGTTGAGCTCCAGATGGCCCCCGACCTTCGCACCTTCCGGCGAGATCTAAAAACCTATTTATTTCAGCAAGCCGGCCTGGTCTGATGGGTTTGGGGGTGGGTTTTAATATGGTTCTAACTATTTTATATATTGGGCATAATTATTTAATTGCTTTTAACTTTTGTATTTTGTATTTTAATATTTATTGCCCTGTACACCGCCCTGACTCCTTCAGGAGAAGGGTGGTATAAAAATTTAATAAAATAAAATAAATAAATAAATAATAATAGATATTAATACTTGGGCAGATCATAATCCCATTGTAATTAAATGGAAAGAACAGAAGACAACAACAAGGAGGTGGACTCTTAAAAAGGCAATCCTAAACCAAACAGAATTTAAACATAAGATGGAGGAACAAATGCGGACATTTTTCCAGATAAATAAGAGGAGACTAGCACTCAAAATTATAGGATACGGCCAAAGCAGTTATGAGGGGAACTGCAATTGCGTATATGGCCAATGAATATAAAAAGAAAAGGCTATATCGAAAAAGTTTAGAGGATGAACATAAAAAATTAGAATTAGAACTACAAAAAACCCCACAATGTAGAGATTTAAAACAACAGTTGGATTTAAATAAGCATAAATTGAATATTATAGAAAATGGAGAATTGGCACAAAAAATAAAAAGTATTAGACAAAAAAATTTTGAGCAGGCAAATAAACCTGGGAGATGGCTGGCCTATAGATTGAAAAAACAAATATAATAGATGGATTAGTAAATTACATAACCAAGCAGGGGAGATAGTACATCAAAATGATGGGAAATAATGGGTGACGTATGAATTCTATAAAAATCTTTATAAAGAGGAGGAAATGATCACTGAGGAAAGAATATCACAATACCTTATGAAAACAGACCTACCGAAGGTTTCAGAAGAATTTCAAAATATATTAAATAAAGATATAACAGTTTTTCCAGCAGCATCTAGGTAATAAAGATGAACTAGAAGAAAGAGAGTTAAGAGAAGGGAACAATACAGAGAGATATAATAGAAAGACACAGGAATCACAAGGCAAAGAACAGGAAACAGAGAGAAGAGAAAAAATGAGAATGAACTTGGTGGAGCAGTGGGCTAATGCCTCCTTAAGTAACACCAGCTGCCTGCAATTAGTGCACGTTCGCATCCCACCAGGCTCAAGGTTGACTCAGCCTTCCATCCTTCCGAGGTAGGTAAAATGAGAACCCAGATTGTTGGGGGCAATAAGCTGACTTTGTAATAATGCTGCTGGGGGGGGGAGGGCAAAAGCCCTAATAAGCAGGCATATACATAGAATGAAGGCTATTGCTAAGTACATTGATTTGTGCTTAGATTGTAAGCCTCCCTGAATCTTTGGAGAAGGGCGGGATATAAATGGGATTAAAAAAACAAACTATGACAGTAATGATGAAAGTAGACACAAAGAACTCAAGGAAGATAGACCGACAAGAGCAACAAGGTCAAAACAGAGGCAGTAATGTAGAAATATTAACAGTATTATCATTAAATGTGATTGGACTAAACTCCCCAGCTAAGAGAAATATAATTTTGAATAAGCTCAGTAAGAAAAACCTAGATATAACAATTCTACAAGAAACACATATAATGACTCAAGATCAGGATTTATTAAACTACCCTAAGTTAGGAATCAAATTTGTATCGCTTTCACAGCAGAAGAAAGGAGGAATTGTGATATATGTTAAAGAAAGAATCCGAGCAAGACAAATCTATTGAGATGAGGAAGGTAGAATACTGATTATTGAAATTTCCTTGAATAAAAAAAAGGTTGCCCTGGTAGGAATTTACGCCCCCAATGAAAAACAAAGACAATTTTATAAGAAACTGCATAAGGTTATTGCTCATATGGAATATGAGAACATTTGTATAATTGGCAATTTTAATGCAATTATAGACAGAGAATTAGATTATAAGAGTGAGGAAGTAAGGAAACGAGCCAGGAGAATATTACCCAGTACTTTTTTAAAAATGGTGGAAGAATTAAATATTCAAGATAGTTGGAGGGAGAGAAATTTGAATGAAAAGCAATTTACATACTATTCAGGGCGGCATCAATCGTGGTCCAGAATTGATATGGTCTGGACAACAAAAGAATTAAATTCAGATATTGATGACATAATAATACACATTAATACTTGGGCAGACCATAATCCCATTATAATTAAATGGAAAGAACAGAAGACAACAAGGAGGTGGACTCTAAAAAAGGCAATCCTAAGCCAAACAGAATTTAAGCATAAGATGGAGGAACAAATGCGGACATTCTTCCAGACAAATAAGAAACAGGAGACTAGCACTCAAAATTTATCGGATACAGTCAAGCCAGTTATGACAGGAACTGCAATTGCGTACATGGCCAATGAATATAAAAAGAAAAGGCAATATTGAAAAAGTTTAGAGGAAGAACACAAAAAATTAGAATTAGAACTACAAAAAAACCCCCACAATGTAGAGATTTAAAACAACAGCTAGATTTAAATAAGCATAAATTGAATATTATAGAAAAGGGAGAAATAGCACAAAAAATAAAAAGCATTAGACAAATTTTTTTTGAACAGGCAAATAAACCTGGGAGATGGCTGGCCTATACAGGTGAAACTCGAAAAATTAGAATATTGTGCAAAAGTTCATTTATTTCAGTAATGCAACTTAAAAGGAGAAACTAATATATGAGATAGACTCATTACATGCAAAGCAAGATAGTTCAAGCCATGATTTGTCATAATTGTGATGATTATGGCGTACAGCTCATGAAAACCCCAAATCCACAATCTCAGAAAATTAGAATATTACATGCAATCAATAAAACAAGGAGTGTACATAGAACAATATCGTACCTCTGAAAAGTATAAGCATGCATATGTACTCAGTACTTGGTTTGGGCCCCTTTTGCAGCACCTACTGCCTCAATGCGGCGTGGCATGGAAGCTATCAGCCTATGGCACTGGTGAGGTGTTATGGATGACCAGGATGCTTCAATAGCAGCCTTTAGCTCTTCTGCATTGTTCGGTCTCATGTCTCTCATCTTTCTCTTGGCAATGCCCCATAGATTCTCTATGGGGTTCAGGTCAGGTGAGTTTTGCTGGCCAATCAAGCACAGTAATCCCACAGTTATTGAACCAGGTTTTGGTGCTTTTGGCAGTGTGAGCAGGTGCCAAGTCCTGCTGGAAAATGAAGTCAGCATCCCCATAAAGCTCATCTGCGGAAGGAAGCATGAAGTGCTCCAAAATCTCCTGGTAGACAGCTGCGTTGACCCTGGACTTAATGAAGCAGAGTGGACCAATACCAGCAGATGACATGGCTCCCCAAATCAACACAGACTGTGGAAACTTGACACTGGACTTCAAGCATCTTGCAGTGTGTGCCTCTCCATTCTTCCTCCAGACTCTGGGTCCTTGGTTTCCAAATGAGATCCAAAAGTTGCTCTCATCAGAAAAGAGGATTTTGGACCACTGAGGTGGTCATTGAGGGTGTCAATGATGGTTTTCTGCACAACTGTCAGGTCAGCAGTCTTCCCCATGATTGTGATTCCTACTGAACCAGACTGAGAGACCATTTAAAGGTTCAGGTACCCTTTGCAGGTGTTATGGCTTAATTAGCTGATTAGATTAGACACTTTGAGCCTAGAATATTGCACCTTTTCACAATATTCTAATTTTCTGAGATTGTGGATTTGGGGTTTTCATGAGCTATAAGCCATAATCATCACAATTATGACAAATCACGGCTTGAACTATCTTGCTTTGCATGTAATGAGTCTATCTCATATATTAGTTTCCCCTTTTAAGTTGCATTACTGAAATAAATGAACTTTTGCACGATATTCTAATTTTTCGAGTTTCACCTGTAGATTGAAAAAACAAAAAGATAATAGATGGATTAGTAAATTATGTAATCAAGCAGGGGAGATAGTATATCAAAATGAAGGCAGAAAATGGGTGAGGTATAAATTCTATAAAAATCTTTATAAAGAGGATGAAATGATCACTGAGGAAAGAATATCACAATACCTTATGAAAGCAGACCTACCGAAGGTTTCAGAAGAATTTCAAAATATATTAAATAAAGATATAACAGTTCAGGAAATTATGAAAGCTATTAAAAACAAAAAAGTAATAAAACACCTGGCCCTGATGGACTACCGTCCGAAATATATAAAAACCTCCAAGAACTTTTGGTCCCAACACTATTGGACTTATTTAATGAGGTACTAAATAAGAAAAAATTCCAAACTCATGGAAAGATGCAACCATCTCACTAATCCCTAAAGAAAACTCTGATTTGACCTGTATTAAAAATTATAGACCCATTTCTTTACTGAACACGGATTATAAGATTTTCACGACTATAATGGCAGAAAGATTAAAAAAATATTTAGTGGAATTTATTCATATTGATCAAAACGGCTTCTTGCCTAAAAGACAAATTAGGCATAACGTCAGAATCATACTAGACATCTTAGAATACTATGAATTTCATAACGAAAAACAAATGGCATTAATTTTTGTCGATGCTCAGAAAGCCTTTGATAATGTCAAATGGAATTTTATGTTGACTCAACTCAAACAGATGGAATTCAGAGAAAAAATTATAAATATGTTTAAAGCAATCTATTCCAAGCAAGAGGCAAAAGTTAAATAAACTGAGAATTAACAAATAGCATTCAAATACAAAAAGGTACGAGACAAGGCTGTCCACTATCTCCTTTATTATTCATTCTTTCTTTAGAAGTACTCACAAGAATAATCCGAAAAGATAAGATGATTAAAGGATTAGAAATCAGGAAAGAGACATTTAAATTACAGGCTTATGCAGATGATCTAGTTTTCATCCTGGAAGACCCTTTAGAATCTGGAACAAGATTATTACAGGTGCTGGAAAATTATGGAGATGTTGCGGGATTAAAAATTAACAAAGAAAAAACTAAAATGCTCGTTAAAAATATGTTCAACTTACAAGAGACTGAGTTAGTAGAAAAAATTGACATCCAGACATCTAAAAGAGTAAAGTATTTGGGGATCCAACTATCAGCAAGAAGTACTACACTTAAAAGAGAAAATTATGATAAGTTAATGGACCAAATTATAGTAGACCTAGATAGATGGAAAAACTTGCAGCTCTCTTTTATGGGAAGAATAGCGACGATCAAGATGAATATACTGCCCAAATTACTCTTTTTATTCCAATGTGTACCAATTAAATTAGGTAAGGATTTTTTTGAAAATTTAAATAGAGTTACATCTAAATTTATCTGGCAAGGTAAAAAACCGAGAATCAAGTTAAAATTATTACAGGACGCAAAGGAAAGAGGAGGGCTCGGCCTCCCAGATTGGGAAAAATATTATCAAGCAGCAATAGCGGTATGGATAAAGGATTGGATACATTTAAGGAATAGAAGACTACTAGCCTTAGAAGATCATGACATGCAAATTGGGTGGCATGCTATAATGTGGGATGGAAAATATAGGGCTCATCAGTATTTTCAGAATCATCATATTAGACGGGCATTATTAGATGTGTGGATAAAAATTAAAAAATTTAATTATATAAAAATTCCCAATTGGCTATCTATATTAGAGATTTTTATGCACCTCAAATTTATAAATCTAGGAAGTGTAGTTACATATAAAGATCTTTTAGATGAAAATGGAGACCTGAAAACAAGGAAAAGATTATCAGAAGATGGTGTAGAGTTGGAATGGTGGGCATACTTACAAATACAGTCACAATATAGAAAAGATAAAAAAGAACCAGGGATAAAATTGGAGCATACACAATTGGATAAAATTCTTCTAGGAACAGAAGATCGATTGATAAAAAAGATATACCAATATTTATTAGAACAGGATTTATTAGAAGAACAGGTAAAAGAAACAATGTTAACCTGGAGTAAAAATTTTGGTTATAATATTGACTTAGATAATTGGCAATTACTATGGGAGAGAAATAGGAGGTTAACACTAGCCACCTCCTATAAAGAGAATTTGTACAAGATGTTTTATAGATGGCATCTTCCCCCTACAAGGTTAGCAAAAATAGATAAAAAAAGCTCACCAATGTGCTGGAAATGCAGAAGGCTTCCAGGGACTTATTATCATATGTGGTGGGAATGTTCAGAAGCAAAAAAATTTTGGCAGTGGATTAAAAATTGGTTGGAAGAAATATTACGACAAAAAATTGATTTAAAACCAGAAATTTTTTTATTAGGGATTATTGACAATAATTTTAGTAAAGCATCTCTCTACTTATTAGTACATATCTTAACAGCAGCAAGACTGGCATATGCCCAAAAATGGAAAAGAAGGCAAACACCCACTGAAGAAGAAATAATAGATAAAATTTTATTCTGCGCTGAAATGGACAGGTTAACCCTAGAGATCAAAAATAAGAACGAAACGGAGTATTATGAAATTTGGCAAAATTTGTACAATTGGTTAGAATTAAGGAGGATCACTGAGATGAACATTGTTTGATTGGTTGATAATGTAAGGACCTTTTATTAGCATCTATATAATGGACATAACTGAAAGATACGTAAATATAATGCTGAGGGCTGAATGACAGTTTAGTAAAAAAAACCCGACAGATCTTATATGTACTTTTTTATATATTTTGTCCTGTTATAGATTGTATTTTAGGTTTTTGTTATTTGTTTTCTGTAACACAAGATAATACTAATAGTAGTGTTATAGCTAGGGAAGTTGAATCATGTCCACTTTTGTTTTTAAACGTATATTTAATAAAATTTTCTAAAAAAAAAAAAGAAGTCCGGTGAATTGCAGCTTTGCTGCGATTATAGAAAATTAAATGCCATCATGGTGCGCAATCGATACCCACTGCCCCTCATCCCCAAACTCTTGGACCGACTCCGGGAGGCAAAGATCTTCACAAAACTGGACTTGCGTGGACCTTACAACCTTGTCAGAGTTCGGTCAGGTGATGAGTGGAAGACGGCGTTTGGTACTCGGTACGGACACTTTGAGTACACGGTGATGCCGTTTGGCCTGACCAATGCCTATTTCGCACCATTCCTTACCTTATTAAAAAAACAACCGGGGTAGCATTCTCCTCCCCTCCCCCAGCTTCATTTTTCAAAAGCAAAATAGTTTAAAGGAAAAGGCTGCCTCTTATATTGTCAAGGCAAAAACGTCCAATGTTTGCAGCGTTGACATCTGGCCCCCCCTTCCCAAAAGGATAGATCCTGTAATCTAAACAAAAGCATATGTCAGGGATTATCTCTTGGTTTGCTGGGGGGTTTTTCATGAAACTTTTTGATGAGTCTGTTAGCCTTCACATCGCTAGATTTCACCTAAGTAGCTTCAGAAAGCAAGTACCCCTTCCATTGTACTAGGTACTGCAATTTCCCTTTAAAAATTCTAGAGTCAAGAATGTCTTTCACTTCATAGTGTGTCTGACCCGCTACTACGAGGGGCCCGGGTGACTTCTTAGGGGGAGGTCTCAAGGTGGAGTCCTGAAAAGGTTTCAGCAGGTTGCAATAGAAGACAGGGTGAACTTTCCCTAAAAGCCTAGGGAGTTTTAGTTCTACTGGGAAGGGGTTGATGATCCTTACGATGGGGAAAGGTCCCAAGAATTTTG
>JAKJMR010009521.1:0-17346 GCA_024449315.1 Daboia siamensis | reverse complement strand
AGACCATCACCAAGCAGCTTGGTGAGAAGGTGACAACAGTTGGTGTGATTATTTGCAAATGGAAGAAACACAAAATAACTGTCAAATCTCCCTCCATCTTGGGCTTCATGCAAGATCTCACCTCATGGAATTTCAATGATTGTGAGAACAGTGAGGAATCAGCCCAGAACTACATGGGAGGATCTTGTCACTGATCTCAAGGCAGCTGGGACCATAGTCCCCAAGAAAACAGTAACACACTACACTGTGAAGGACTGAAATCCTGGAGCACCCGCAAGGTCCCCCTGCTCAAGAAAGCACATGTATGGGCCCGTCTGAAGTTTGCCAATGAACATCTGAATGATTCAGAGGAGAACTGGGTGAAAGTGTTGTGGTCAGATGAGACCAAAATCGAGCTCTTTGGTATCAACTCAAGTAGCTGTGTTTGGAGGAGGAGGAATGCTGCCTATGACCCCAAGAACACCATCCCCACCGTCAAACATGGAGGTGGAAACATTATGCTTTGGGGGTGTTTTTCTGCTAGGGGACAGGACAACTTCACCGCATCAAAGGGACGATGGGACAGGGCCATGTACCGTCAAATCTTGGGTGAAAACCTCCTTTTCTCAGCCAGAGCATTGAAAATGGGCCGTGGATGGGTATTTTCCGCATGACAATGACGCAAAACACATGGCCAAGGCTACAAAGGAGTGGCTCAAGAAGAAGCACACTAAGGCCCTGGAGTGGCCTAGCCAATCTCCAGACCTTAATCCCATAGAAAATCTGTGGAGGGAGCTGAAGGTTCGAGCTGCCAAACGTCAGCCTTGAAACCTTAATGACTTGGAGTGGATCTGCAAAGAGGAGTGGAACAAAATCCCTCTTGAGATGTGTGCAAACCTGGTGGCCAACTACAAGAAACGTCTGACCTCTGATTGCCAACAAGGGTTTTGCCAGGTCATGTTTTGCAAAGGGGTCAAATACTTCTTTCATTCATTAAAATGCAAATCAATTTATAACTTTTTTGAAATGCGGTTTTCTGGATTTTTTTGTTATTCTTTCACTGTTAAAATAAACCTACCATTAAAATTATAGACTGATCATTTCTTTGTCAATGGGCACACATACAAAATCAGCAGAGGATCAAATAATTCTTTCCCTCACTTTAATTAAAGGTACTTTGAATTCATACAACATTAAGCCATAATTTGAACTGTGCTTAGTTGAATAAGTTGTACTACTCTGGGTTTTACTTACCCCAAGGCATTAGTGGGCTGGAACTTCATACTAAACAAAACCAAACTTCATTATGGTTTAGCATTGAATGTGAACCATTGTTAACAAAATACTATTTTCAGTCCTCTTGATTCTTTGTTAAACAGGATTCCCTTCCCCTGTTTTGCAAGATGAATTATTTCTATTATATATATAATTCAGATACTTTGAGCAGGTTGGATTTGAACTTCTGATGAGCTGTTTTCACAACATGCCTAAAGTAAATTAAACTGAGTAAGAATTCTATCAAATTCCAAAGAGGCCATCTTCCAAAGAGAGAATACAACTCACTTTCTTTTCATTTTTAGGTGGCGGTCTCGGTGGTACTCGACGGGGAGGTGCTGATGTAAATATAAGACATTCAGGTCGGGATGACACTTCTCGGTATGATGAACGGTAAGCCAAAATGTATAGGGATAAAGTAGGATGGTGTTTTCTGCCAACATTTCTTATCTTAGATTATTAAACATGTTTCCTTCTGGAAGCAAGTAAAAACAGCCAGTTTGGTCTAGTGATTAAGGCACCAAGCTACAAGCTAGGAAACTGCACTCTAGTCCCGCCTTAGGCATGAAAGCTGGCTGGATGACTTTGGGCCAATCATTCACTCTCAACACAATCCACCTCACAGGGTTGTTGTTTTGGGGAAAATGGGAGGAGGAAAGAGTATTTGAGTTATTTATAAAAAAAATAAATGCAAGTTAAAAAAATTAACTTCACTCTTTCAAAATTTTTACATAATTTCAGCTGCATGTCAGATGGTCCAGAAAGCTGATAGTGAGAGAATCTTCTCATATTTATACTTTGAAGATTCTTAATTGTAGCAGAATGTCTTTTATTTGGTTAAAAATACATAAATGTTCAGATTGGATAGATAGTATTTGTTAAAGTTCTTAGAAGGACAGTATCTTTGTGATTTCATTTGAAACTTCCTGATCAGACATGGGCATTTTACACACACACACACACACGGCCATATCTGTCCCTTTGGCTGTCCCTGTCTTACCAACCTCAGGTCAAGCGGAAATTAGAAATCAAATGTAAATAAGCCATGCACGCAATACAACTGCATTGGTTTTATTTTGAAGGCGAATGATATTATTTTTTTAATTTATGTATGTGCATGCATGTGTCCTTATGAACCTTCACAGTAATGTGTTGGAGAACGTGTCTACAAGAGATGTTGAGTTCTCAAAAATGTCAGTTCACAATAAAAAAGATCGATATAGAATGTAGAGTTTTTAACAAGACATGGACTTCTGAGTATTTATTTATATTTACTGAAGTCAAAGGTAAAAGCCGTGTACTTAAAATTTGTGGAGTACAAATTGCTGTGTTTAAGGATTACAGTTTGAATTGCCACTATGTGATTAAACACGCAGAGAAATACAAGAATTTGACTGATGCAGCCCCCCTCACAAAGCCCAACCGTACCTCACCATGGTGGTGGTGGGTGAACAGTATAAGCCTATTATACTGGCCAAAGCTGCTCTGGCCTTGAGAAAGACCTGGCAACCTACTCCAGTTTTCCCCGTCAAAAAACTTTATGGATTGACTCAAATATGTGGAAAATATGGTATCAAACACTGAGTCCCCCTGGCTGGGAGGTACCAATAAAGCTACAGGGGTAGAGCAGAGAGACTATCATAGTAGCAGGAACATCCATGATGTATCTGCTGTTCAGATATTCAAATCAGGAACATGGAACATCAGTGGCTTAAATTTAGGAAAGCTGAACATTGTAAAGAACAAAATGAACAGGCTCAACATTGATATACTAGGCATCAGTGAAGTCCATTGGACTGGCTGTGGCTTCTTCAACTCTGATGGTCATATCGTATACTACTATGGCAAAGATACCATCAGAAGAGGAGTGGGCTTAATGCTGCATAAAATAGTGGGTAGAACCATAGAAAGTTTTCAAATACTTCTAGAGAGAAGTTTCCTGAAGATGGGCTCCAGCTTGGAAGACAAAACCTCTGGGCCCAGTGACTGACCCAGATTGGATCCTGCAACATTATCCTGGGACATGTATATTCGCCTACATTCGTGAGTTTTCAAATAGTGATAGGAAAATGGCACTAAGTATCAACAGCGTTCCGTGCGCCTTTGACTCACTCCCTCCTTAATCAGGAGGTGAGAGAGGAGCCCTTGCAGGGGCGGGCCGAGGAGTTTAGTCATCATCTGATGGACAAAATTGCTCAGATCCGGGCCGGTTTGGACTCTAACTGGGCAGAGTCGGATGTGGAGGAATCGGACAGTCTTGAGCATGTTATCTGGACTGAGTTCCACCACCTGTTTATTGGACCCTTGTCCCTCTTGGCTGATTTATGCGGCTCGGGAGGAGACACGAAGCTGGTTCCAGGCAGTAATATCTGCCTCTCTGAGTGAGAGTGTCTTCCCCGCCGCTTTGAAGGAGGCGGTGGTGAGGCCCCTTCTCAAGAAGCCTGCCCTGGACCCAGCAATTTTAAACAACTATCGTCCTGTCTCCAACCTTCGCTTTTTGGCGAAGGTTGTGGAGAGCGTGGTGGCGCATCAGCTTCCTCTGTTCCTGGAGGAAACTGATTATCTGGACCCGTAGCAATCGGGTTTCAGGCCTGGGTACAGCACGGAGATGGCATTGGTCGCACTGGTGAATGATCTCTGGCGGGCTCGGGACAGGGGTTGCTCCTCTCTCCTAGTTCTATTAAATCTCTCAGCGGCTTTTGATACCATCGTCCATGGTATCCTATTGCGGCGTCTCAGGGGGTTGGGAGTGGGAGGCATTGTTTTGCAGTGGTTCTCCTCCTATCTCCTGGGCCGTTCGCAATCAGTGTTGACGGGAGGGCTGAGGTCTGCCCCGAGGTCTCTCGTTTGTGGAGTCCCTCAGGGGTCGGTTCTCTCTCCCCTCCTGTTCAACATCTATATGAAGCCGCTGGGCGAGATCATTGGTGGTTTCGGGGTGGGGTATCATCAGTACACTGATGATACCCAACTTTTTCTTTCCACCCCGAACCAACCCAGTGATGCCCTCGCCGTGATGTCCCGTTGCCTGGAGGCGGTCCAGGTCTGGATGGGGAGAAACATGCTTCGTCTCAATCCTGACAAGACTGAGTGGCTGTGCATACTGGCATCTCGGACTAACCAGTCTATTCCACCTTTAATGATGGGGGGTGAGGTGTTACCCCCCGTCGATAGGGCTCGCAACTTGGGCGTCCTCCTGGACTCACGGCTCAGTTTTGAAGACCATATAGGAGCCGTGACCAGGGGGGCCTTTGCCCAGGTTCGCCTGGTGCGCCAGTTGCGGCCCTATCTGGACCGAGATGCCCTGCGCACAGTCACTCGTGCTCGTGACCTCCCAATTGGACTACTGCAACGCTCTCTACATGGGGCTGCCCTTGGGGACTACCCGGAGGCTTTAGCTGGTGCAGAATGCAGCCGCGTGGGTTGTGATGGGGGTTTCCCGATACTCCCATGTAACACCTCTGCTCCGCGAACTGCATTGGCTTCCGGTTGCCCTCCAGGTGAGATTCAAGGTGCTGGTGATGACCTATAAAGCCCTAAATGGCTTGGGTCCGGGATATCTGAGGGAACACGTGCTGCCGGCATCAAGCTCCTTTCATCCTGTGCGCTCCCACAGGGAGGGTCTTCTCAGGGTACCGCCGGTAAAAGATTGCCGGCGGACAATACCCAGGGGGAGGGCCTTCTCTGTGGGTGCGCCTGCCCTTTGGAATCAGCTGCCTGTAGAGCTTAGGACTGCCCCTGACCTTCGCTCATTCCGCCGGGATCTGAAGACCTGGCTCTTTGAGCTCTCTGGCCTGGTCTGAGCATATTGGGATTTTAACTATTTTTAATGGGTTTTATTGCAAGGTCTATATAATTCTTTTTAATTGATTTTAAGTTTTGTAATTGTTGTGTATGTTTTTTAAAAAACCTTGTGAACTGCCCTGAGTCCTACGGGAGAAGGGCGGTATATAAATTGAATAAATAAAAAATAAATAATAATAAATAGTCATGCCGGCCACATGACCACGGAGACGTCCTCGGACAAGCGCTGGCTCTTCGGCTTTGAAACGGAGATGAGCACCAGCCCCTAGAGTCGGAAACGACTAGCACACATGTGCGGGGGAACCTTTACCTTTAGCTTTACCTTATCAATGGAAAGCCTTGCAACATGACAGTTCTGCAAGTTTACGTTCCCACTGTGGGCTCAACAGTAGAGAACTTCAAAGGATTCTACACTGAAATTCAGGGGACTCTGAAACCAACACGAAAGAAAGACATTATCTGTATTATTGGAGCTTTCAATGCAAAAGTAGGAGAAATGGAAAAAAAAACAGGGATCACAGGGAAGTTTGGCCTTGGTGAACAAAATGAGGCAGGAGAACATCTGATTCAGCTATGCCACAAACAGCAGCTAAGCATAATGAACACATGGTTTGAACAACCCAAGCAGCGACGATACACTTGGATTTCACCAAATGGAGAATATTGAAACCAAATTGACTACATATTATGCTAAAAGAAATGGAAAAGTTCCATCCTCACTGTGACAATGTTCCCTGGTGCAGATTGTGGATCAGACCATGAACTGTTAGCTGCCAAGGTAAAGTTCAGGTGCTGCAGTGTCAAATGACCACCCATGATTCAGAAATTCGATGTTGAGAAGATTGCCCCAGCATGTGCAGTTGAAGTTAAGAACAGATTTCAACTGCTCAACATCACACAAAGACAACCAGATGAGCTATGGGAGGAAATAAAAACAACTGTCACTGAAGTAGCCCAAGAACATAACAGGTGAAACTCAAAAAATTAGAATATCGTGCAAAAGTTCATTTATTTCAGTAATGCAACTTAAAAGGGGAAACTAATATATGAGATAGACTCATTACATGCAAAGCAAGATAGTTCAAGCCATGATTTGTCATAATTGTGATGATTATTTTTTTTTTGCCCAAGATGGCAGCGGCAGCAGCTTGAGCGACGCGCGGTCCACAAGGGCTTGAAATGGGTTGATTTAGGGAGCCTCAGCTGTTCCATGGTATGTGGGGGTGATTTCGAGGGGGGGCGAACGCAGAGAAACTTGTTAGGCGCTGTTTTTTGGCGGCGCGGAGCCCCCCCTTCCCCCCCCTTCGGAGAGTGGCGTTTATTGCCCTACCGGCCTGGAGAACATTGTTGAGCTGCTTCAGGCATTTTTTCCTCTTTCCTTTCGCCGTGGATACCCTCCCCCTGTGTTGAGGGGCGGCGGCGTTGATTCCACCGTTTCTGCAGCCTGGAAATTCCATCGGGAGTTGTCAGCTGGCTGGCGCCGCTCTCAGCGACGCGGAGCCCTCCCTCTTCTTCCGGATGATTGATGGTGGCTTTGAGGCCCAGATATCGGCCTCGGTTTCTGCCCCGTCGCGGTGGACTTGCTGGGAAATGCCTGGATTTTACATTGTTGCTGGGAATGTCTCTTGCTCGCCTTTTCTGCTCGCTATGGAAACATCATTAGGACCAGCGGGTGGATGTTTGTGGGAGAGGCCATTTCTGCTCCCCCTTTTGGAATGGCGGCAGTGGCCGGCTGCCCGAAGATCGGCAGCGGCCTGACTTATTTCCTATGCTGGCAGCTATCATGGCCGCTTTAATGCTCGGCTGGATCAAGATCTCCCCAGTGACAGTCTGGTTTGGGCCTGGACCTGACCGTGGTGGGAGGACGGTCTTGGATTGTTCATCGACCGCCCCACTGGTGTGAGAGACCAGTTGGGGCAGGCCCGGCCCTGGACTCTTTGCTCTCTCCACCTCAGGTTGGACTCCTCAGCCGGAGTGAGAAGACGGCTGGGGCTTCCTCCCTGTGCCATCTCAGGTGAGAGCTGAGCTGGACTGGTGGACTGAGAGATACATCTACCGGACTTAATATTATTCCATCTAGATACCATCATCTTATTGATTCACCCATTGTAAATAATTGTAATCTTGCCCTATGTGAATATGCTACTGTTTTATGGTTTGTTATCGTTACTCTGGAGCTGATCTGTATGCCCTCAGGGGGGTTTTTCCCTCTTGGGCACGACCAGCCGCCTGTTTCCACTCTCCCCTTAATGACGAGCCCAATTGCTGGGACTCCAAGAGGTGGCTGGGCCTAGACAGGGGCCTAGTGTTGAGACACGCTAAGAGGCCCCTGATACATTTTTTAGCCGGTTGTTTTAAAAGGTTAGGGAGGGGGAGGGATAATAGACTGGGGAGGGAATCATTAACCGGCGCTCAGCCTGGGACTGTTAGGGATCCCAACGAAACGGGGTTGGGGGAGGTGGTTGCTGGTTCTGTGAATGTTGGGGTGGGGCTTCAAATCCCCACGACGATAGGGAATGGCAGCAGGTGGTTGCACGGAGGGCCATATCAACATCTGGGATCGCGCCCCTGCTGTCTACGTGCGGTGGCGCGCTCCGACCCTCCGGTTAGCACCCTTTTGCCCGGGGATGAGGGTGATCAGGCCCCTGAGCTTAGGCTGGTTTATTTTAACGCCAGATCCGTCGTTAATAAGGCTCCCCTCATTCAGGAATTGATTGAGGAGGAATGTGCGGATCTGGCGTACATTACGGAGACTTGGTTGGGCTCGGAGGGAGGGGTTCCTCTGACTGAGTTATGCCCTCCAGGCTTCCGTGTGCTACACCAGCCACGGGCTCAGGGTAGGGGCGGTGGGGTGGCAGTGGTTATCCGGGAGACTTTATGTCCGCGGGAGACCACCATTGTCCAAACGGCCGGGAGTGAATCCCTCCTCCTGAGATGTGGTTCTCGGGTTCAGTTGGGCTTGTTGCTCACATACCTGGCGCCCAGCTGTGTGGCAACAGCCCTGCCCGAGCTGCTCGATACTCTCTCAGGGTTGGCGGTGGAGTTCCCCAGGCTTATAGTTCTGGGTGACTTCAACCTGCCTTCACTGGGAGGGTCGTCTGAGTTGGCTCGGGAGTTCATGGCCTCCATGACGACCATGGGCCTGACCCAAGTTATTGAGGGCCCGACTCATGTGGGGGATCATACTCTCGACCTGGTGTTCCTGTCTGGACAGTGGTTGGATGATCTGGGAGGGGGTTCACCAACCATTGTTCCCCTGTCATGGTCAGATCATTATCTCCTGCGGCTGGTCTTCCGTTACGCCACCCCCCGCCGCTGGGCTGCGGAACCGACCAGGTGGTTCCACCCCAGGCGCCTAATGGACCCGGAACGGTTCCAGATGGCGCTTGGGTCTATACCCATCGCCCTTACCCACAGCCCAGTCGATGCCCTGGTGGATGCCTGGGAAAGGGCGGCCTCCGGGGCACTTGACTGTGTTGTACCCTTGCGACCTCTGACCCGGCGCAGATCCCGTTGGGCTCCATGGTTCTCTGCGGAACTCCGGGAGATGAAGCGTCGGAGACGGGGCCTAGAGAGCGGTTGGAGGTCCAGCCGATCCGAATCTGACCGATTGCAGTTAAGATCCTTCATAAGGTCTTATCTTGCAGCGATAAGGACGGCGAAGTCTAATTACTTCGCTGCCCTCATCGCGTCCGCAGATAATCGCCCGGCCGCCCTGTTTAGGGTGACTCGCTCCCTTCTTAACCAGGAGGTGAGGGAGGATCCCTTACAGGGACGAGCCGAGGAGTTTAGTCATCATCTTGCGGACAAAATCGCTCAGATCCGGACCGGTCTGGACTCTGACTGGGCAGAATCTGACGTGGAGGAATCGGACGGTCTTGAGCATGTTATCTGGACTGAGTTCGATCCTGTTTCCCCTGATGATGTGGACAGGATCATGGGGAGGCTGAGCACCACCACTTGTTTATTGGATCCGTACCCCTCCTGGCTAGTTTATGCGGCCCGGGAGGAGACACGAGGCTGGTTCCAGGCAGTAATAGCTGCTTCTTTGGAGGAGGGTGTCTTCCCTGCCGCTTTGAAGGAGGCGGTGGTGAGACCCCTCCTCAAAAAGCCTGCCCTGGACCCGGCTGTCTTAAATAACTATCGTCCAGTCTCCAACCTTCGCTTTCTGGCGAAGGTTGTTGAGAGTGTGGTGGCGCATCAACTCCCTCTGTTCCTGGAGGAAACTGATTATCTGGACCCGTACCAATCGGGCTTCAGGCCCGGATACAGCACGGAGACGGCATTGGTCGCACTGGTGAATGATCTCTGGAGGGCTCGGGACAGGGGTTGTTCCTCTGTCCTAGTCCTATTAGATCTCTCAGCGGCTTTTGATACCATCGACCATGGTATCCTACTGCGGTGTCTCAGGGGGTTGGGAGTGGGAGGCACCGTTTTACGGTGGTTCTCCTCCTATCTCCTGGGCCGTTCGCAGTCGGTGTTGACGGGAGGGCAGAGATCCGCCCCGAGGCCTCTCATTTGTGGAGTCCCTCAGGGGTCGGTTCTCTCGCCTCTCCTGTTCAACATCTATATGAAGCCGCTGGGCGAGATCATTCGTGGTTTCGGGGTGGGGTATCATCAGTACGCTGATGATACCCAACTTTTTCTTTCCACCCCGAACCAACCCAGCGATGCCCTCTCCGTGATGTCCCGTTGTCTGGAGGCGGTCCAGGTCTGGATGGGGAGAAACAGGCTTCGTCTCAATCCCGCCAAGACTGAGTGGCTGTGCATATCGGCATCTCGGGTTAACCAAATTATTCCATTTCTAACGATGGGGGGTGAGGTGTTACCCCCCGTTGATAGGGCTCGCAACTTGGGCGTCCTCCTGGATTCAGGACTCAATTTTGAAGATTATATAGGAGCCGTGACCAGGGGGGCTTTTGCCCAGGTTCGCCTGGTGCGCCAGTTGCGACCCTATCTGGACCGAGATGCCCTACGCACAGTCACTCATGCGCTCGTGACCTCCCGTTTAGATTACTGCAACGCTCTCTACATGGGGCTGCCCTTGAGGACCACTCGGAGGCTTCAGCTGGTGCAGAATGTGGCCGCGCGAGTTGTGATGGGGGTTTCCCGATACTCCCATGTAACACCTCTACTCCGCGAGCTGCATTGGCTTCCGGTTGCCCTCCGGGTGAGATTCAAGGTGCTGGTGATGACCTATAAAGCCCTAAATGGCTTGGGTCCGGGATATCTGAGGGAACACCTGCTGCCGGCATCAAGCTCCCTTCGTCCAGTGCGGTCCCACAGGGAGGGTCTTCTCAGGGTGCCGCCGGTGAGAGATTTCCGGCGGATGACACCCAGGGGTAGGGCCTTCTCTGTGGGTGCGCCTGCCCTTTGGAACCAGCTGCCGGTGGAGTTGAGGACTGCCCCCGACCTCCGTTCATTTCGTCGGGACCTGAAGACCTGGCTCTTCGAGCTCTCTGCCCCAGGCTGAGAATTTTTAATTTTAATTTAGTCCAATTGGGTTTTTTAATTAATACAGGGATTATTATAATTTATTTTAATTTGTTTTTAACTTTTATATCTGTGTTTTTAATTACCCTGTAAACCGCCCTGAGTCCTTCGGGAAAGGGCAGTATATAAATGTAATAAAATAAATAAATAAATAAATGATTATGGCGTACAGCTCATGAAAACCCCAAATCCACAATCTCAGAAAATTAGAATATTACATGCAATCAATAAAACAAGGAGTGTACATAGAACAATATCAGACCTCTGAAAAGTATAAGCATGCATATGTACTCAGTACTTGGTTTGGTCCCCTTTTGCAGCAATTACTGCTTCAATGCGGCGTGGCATGGAAGCTATCAGCCTGTGGCACTGGTGAGGTGTTATGGAAGACCAGGATGCTTCAATAGCGGCCTTCAGCTCTTCTGCATTGTTCAGTCTCATGTCTCTCATCTTTCTCTTGGCAATGCCCCATAGATTCTCTATGGGGTTCAGGTCAGGTGAGTTTACTGGCCAATCAAGCACAGTAATCCCACAGTCAGTGAACTAGGTTTTGGTGCTTTTGGCAGTGTGGGCAGATGCCAAGTCCTGCTGGAAAATGAAGTCAGCATCCCCATAAAGCTTGCCTGCGGAAGGAAGCATGAAGTGCTCCAAAATCTCCTGGTAGATGGCTGCGTTGACCCTGGACTTAATAAAGGACAGTGGACCAACACCAGCAGATGACATGGCTCCCCAAATCAACACAGACTGTGGAAACTTCACACTGGACTTCAAGCATCTTGCAGTGTGTGCCTCTACATTCTTCCTTCAGACTCTGGGTCCTTGGTTTCCAAATGAGATGCAAAAGTTGCTCTTATCAGAAAAGAGGACTTTGGACCACTGAGCAACAGACCAGGTCTGTTTTTCTTTAGCCCAGGTAAGATGCTTCTGACGTTGTTTGTTGTTCAGGAGCAGCTTGACAAGAGGAATACGACATTTGAAGCCCATGTCCAGGATCCGTCTGTCTGTGGTGGCTCTTGATGCACTGACTCCAGCCTCAGTCCACTCCTTGTGAAAGTCCCCAACACTTTTGAATGGCCTTTTCCTGACAATCCTCTCCAGGCTGCGGTCATCCCTGCTGCTTGTGCACCTTTTTCTTCCACACTTTTCCCTTCCACATAACTTTCTATTAATGTGCTTTGATACAGCACTTTGGGAACATCCAACTTCTTTTGCAATTACCTTTTGAGGCTTTCCCTCTTTATGGAGGGTGTCAATGATGGTTTTCTGCACAACTGTCAGGTCAGCAGTCTTCCCCATGATTGTGATTCCTACTGAACCAGATTGAGAGACCATTTAAAGCAGGGGTGTCAAACTCAATTTCATTGAGGGCCGCATCAGCATTGCGGTTGCCCTCAGGGGCCGGGTGGGTATGGCCAGGGTGGGTGTGGCCTACTGGGTGGGTGTGGCTAGAGTGCGTATGGCCTACTGGGTGGGCGTGGCCAGCTCTACATCATTTGCACCAAGGGTGCCTATGGGACCCTGGGCAGGAGTGGGACAGATCTGAAGGTCTCTGGCAGAAGGAGGGTCTCTGGGCCAGGGCCAAGGCAGTGGGGGCCATTCCCTCACTGTTTCCAGGATGGCTTCACGGGCCACATGAAACCACTTCGCGGGCCGGATCCGGCCCCCGGGCCTTGTGTTTGACATGTCTGATTTAAAGGCTCAGGAACCCTTTGCAGGTGTTATGGCTTAATTAGCTGATTAGAGTGGGACACTTTGAGCCTAGAATATTGCACCTTTTCACAATATTCTAATTTTCTGAGATTGTGGATTTGGGGTTTTCATGAGCTGTATGCCATAATCATCACAATTATGACAAACCACGGCTTGAACTATCTTGCTTTGCATGTAATGAGTCTATCTCATATATTAGTTTCCCCTTTTAAGTTGCATTACTGAAATAAATGAACTTTTGCACGATATTCTAATTTTCCGAGTTTCACCTGTATTGCATTCAAGAAACTAATGAAATTGGCCAGATGGATATCAGAAGCTACAATAGAGACTGCAGAAGAGAGAAGGAAAGCAAAAGCCATTGGTGACAGGGAAGAAATGCAAAGACTAAATGCAAAGTTCCAAATTGAGGCAAGAAAAGATAAAAGAAAAGTACTGGGCTGATGAGAAATGTAAGAAACTGGAGGAAGCAGCCATGAGATTAGAGAGTTTCACTAATGGCAAGATGGCCTGAAACCCCTTTATGGCAAGAAAGGCTATGGACAGAGGACAAGATGGCAGGAATATTCAGAACTTTACACAAAAAAGGCCAAGCCGTAAGAGGAGAAACTCACCTACCAGAAATGGAACCAGATATCCTGGAGGAGGAAGTAGTGTGGGCACTCAACCATTTGCCTAACCACAAAGTTCCAGGAGTTGATGGAATTCCTGCAGAGTTGCTGAGACCACTGTCAACAAAAGCACTGACAGTGCTTTGCCAAAGTGTATGGAAGTCTGGTCAGTGGCCAAAAGAATGAAAAAGGTCAATATTTATCCCAATACAAAAGAAAGGTGATATGAAAGACTGTTCCAACCACCGAACCATAGCCTTGATACCACATGTGAGTAAAATTCTTTTGGAGATAATCCACCAACGTTTGAATCCAACCTCCTGCCTGATGTACAAGCAGGATTTCGGAAAGGAAAAGGAACGCATGATCATATTGCCAATCTACGTTGGATGATGGAAAAAGCAAAGGAATACCCAAAAGACCTCTCTACATGTGCTTCATTGACTACACGAAAGCCTTCGACTGTGCTGACCATGACAAGCTCTGGAATTGCCTAAAAGAACTGGGAATATCACCACACCACATCTAGTTCATTCAGTCATATGGAGACAAAATGATTCAGAATTGGAAAAGGCACTCAGCAAGGTTGTCACCTATACCACAGGTCGGCAACCCGCGGCTCTGGAGCCCCATGCGGCTCCTCCTGCGGCTCCCAGTCATCTTTCACCATTTACAGAGACAGACAGAGAGAGGCACTTGCGCTTCTCTCTCTCTCTCTCTCTCTCTCTCTCTCTCTCTCTCTCTCTCTCTCTCTCTCTCTCTCTGTGTGTGTGTGTGTGTGTGTGTGTGTGTGTGTGTGTGTGTAAAAGAGAGTGGCCTCACACTGTTTTCCAAGAAGCTGACAAGCTTATTGGGTGGGGCTCCTGCCTTTGCTGCATCTCCACAGGAAGCAGCAGAAAGCAGGGCAGGAGAGCCAGCCCAATAAGGATGTGTGTCAGCTTGTCCGAGAACAGCATGAAGCCAGCTTGCCAGGTGTGCAGAAGATCGGAGAGGGAGAGAGAGGGAGGGAGAGAGAGAGAGAGAGAACTCATGCACAGTAGCCTCTATTTCTTTTTAATTAAACTCTTCAATCAAGCTCCCCCCCTTGTGTGCGCATGCATGTGCGCACAAGTTTTGTGGCTCCCAGTGTTTTTTTCCTCTGGGAAACGGGTCCAAGTGTCTCCCGACCCCTGAACTATACTATTCAACTTGTACACAGAAATAGTTATGAGAAATACACATTTGGGGGAATCTACCATTGGGGTTAAAATCGGGGGTAGGAATATCAATAACCTCCGATATGCAGATGATGCAACATTGCTCACAGAAAGCAAGGAGGATCTGGAGTGGTTAATCCTGAGAGTCAAAGATGAAAGTAAAAAATTTGGACTTAACATCAAGAAAACAAAGATAATCACAACTGCAGAGAACACACTGGTCAGAATGCAGATCAACAATGAGACCATTGAGAAACAGTAAAGGAACTCATCTTCCTGGGCTCTAAAATTGACCAACATGGTGACTGGAGCCTTGAGATCAGTAGGTGTATAGCACTTGGAAGAACTGCAATGTCTGGGATGAATAACATCTGGAAGAGTAAAGACATCAGCCTTACAACCAAATGTAGATTAGTTAACTCATTAATTTTTCCAAATACTACTTAGGGCTAAGAAACCTGGACTCTGAAAATGGCAGATAGGAGAAGGGTGGATGCCTTTGAAATGTGGTGCTAGAGGATAACCATGGCGGCTCTGAAGGAGGCTGTGCGAGACAGAGGGGCATGGAGAGTGTTGATCCATAGAGTGCCCAAGGGTTGGACATGACTGAATGGCTGATAACAACAGATGCAGAGTGAGGATGGGCATCTCTGATGCTTTGCTAGCTAAGCTGCAAAACCAAGAGGTACTTCACACATCCAGGGATGGAGCAATCAAGACCAGTTATGTGATATCCCACAAAATCACAAAAAAACAGTAAGCCATTTTCTGATTGGGAGTTTATGAAAGAGTGTTTGATGGACTCTGCAGCACTAATATGTCCCAAGAATAAACAGGCATTTGAGAGAGTGCCCCTCTCCAGACAAAACTGTACAGGACATCACCAGAAATCTGGAGCTATAGCTGCAAAACAAAGCAGAGAATTTTGACTTTTTCTCCTTGGCTTTGGATGATAGCTGCAATGTCCATGACACAGCCAGTTACTCATCTTTGTATGTGGGATCCACGACACAGCCCAGTTACTCATCTTGGTACATGGGATAATGAAGGACTTTAAGATTATGGAGGAGCTAGCAGCAATGCAGTCAATGAAAGAGACAACAACAGGGAGTGATTTGTTCACAGTGGTAAATGCATGCTTGGACAAGCTGGCAAGTGTTACAACGGATGGTTGTCCAAATCTGATGGGGAAAGATGTCAGACTTTTGAAGTGGATGCAGGATAAAGTGACTGAAATGAACCCTGAACAGAAATTGGTATTTTTACATTGTATTTATACATCAGGAGGTGTTGAGTAAGTCAGTGCTAAAAATTAACCATGTTATTGATGTTGTTAATTAAAATGGTTAACTTCATCAGGGTAAGAGCATTGAATCGTAACACTTTTGGAGGAGCATGAGACTGATCATAGTAACAGGCTACCACACAGCTGTCAGCTGGCTCGGCCTGGGCAAAGTGCTTAGGGTATGGGACCTGACTGCAGAGATTCAAAAGTTCTGTGAGAAGAAAGGGAATGACATCCCAGAGCTCTTGGATGCAGACTGAATCACAGATTTTGGATTTGCTATTGATGTGACTGCACCAATGAATAAACTTGTCAGGACCCACTTCAACTCCACATCTTAATAAAGCAGAACTCTTGGAAACAATTTCTTCCAATAGGAACTTTTATTAAGAGTAGTTGATAGCAGGCATAATAGACAGGATCTGAGATTTCCCGCGCAGCGCAGTAGATTACAGTATCCCCAAGCAAGACCCCACCACATAGATCGGCTGCCTGATGTGGGATGGCCAATCCCCAAGTGTTAAGTCCATTGTGGGAAACGGGGAGATAACATTGGTCCATTTCCAGCTCACGCAGTGAGGGTTGGTGGCTTCTTCACACCTTCCTCTGAGAGTGTAGACGTAAACCACGCACTGGGGTTACATTCCTTATTTCCTCCTTTGTTCTAACTGACAGTTTAAAAGAGAGTTCAGAGAGACAGATAACGCAGGAAACAAGTTGTTATATTTCAGTGGGCGGGTCGAGGATACAAACCCAATAAAGTAAAGGATTACATTGTAGCAAATAGAGGAAGTGAAAGTAATAACCCTGCAGGCACATCCCCCTTCCCCCTTGGGAGTATGGCAGACCCCAGGGAAAGGTGGGATTTGTTTTTAGATCAGAGAGGATAGAAATGAAATGAAATGAAATGAAATAGGAATGGGTTCTGACATCCTGCCCCCCTTAAAAATAGGAGAGATCCACCTGTAGAGAAAACAAAACAGGTATAGAGGTCAGTCTGGTTTGTTGGGATATTCTGTATGAAACTTCTTTAGTAGTTTGGGTGCTCTGACATGACATTTGAGGACCCACTCATTTTGTGAGGAGGGAAGGTGTTTCCAGGCTACTAGGTATTGAGTTGCCCCATGATACTTCCTAGAATCTAAGATTTCTTTTATCTCAAAGTGTTGTTCTCCTTCAACCATGATTGGAGGTGGTGGTGGTGGAGTTTTGGCTGTAAGGGTGACTGTTGTTCTCTCTTCAAGCTGCAGTGAAAAATTGGGTGTATTTGCCTGAGGTTTTTGATTAGTTCAAATTCTACTGTTACTGGGTTTATGATTCTTTTAATTGGAAAAGGTCCAATATATTTTGGACCAAGTTTTTTACAGGGCTGTAGGGATTTTAGGTATTTTGTAGACAAATATACCATTTCTCCTATAATGGCTTAGGGTCTACTCTCTTTTTATCCGCTTGTGCTTTGTATGCTTGTCCAGCTTTGTCTAGGGCTTTCCTAACCACTGGCCAGGTGTTTTGTAATTGTGCTATCCATTTTTTCAGCGATGGGATTGCTGGTTCGTTTGGGGTTAGTTCTGGCATAGGGTTGAAACTTTGACCAGTGGCTGCTTGAAAGGGAGTGTAGCCTGTGTTAGAGTGGACTGCGTTATTGTAAGCAACTTGTGCAAAAGGGAGTAGGTCTGTCCATTTTGTTTGCTGGAAATTAATAAAGCATCTTGAGTATTGCTCAAGTACTGAGTTCGAATGTTCCGTCTATCCCAGGGGTCGGCAACCTGAAAAACCAAAAGAGCCACTGGGAACCGGTTCCATCACACATAAAAAAAAGTGGGAGCCGCGTGTGTGCGTCCATGCACGCGCATGCGCAAAAAAACTTTGTGCATGCACAAAACGTTTTGTTTCTTGTGTGGACGCGCGCAGGCGGTTGCCACTTTTTTTATGTGTGATGGAACCGGTTCCCAGTGGCTCTTTTGGTTTTTATGTTTACAGACCTGCTGCCGCGGCC
>JAKJMR010009500.1:0-11455 GCA_024449315.1 Daboia siamensis | reverse complement strand
TAGGGTCGCGATGGGTCGGACACGACTTCGCAGCTAACAACAACAACTGCATTTGTATTGTGCAATTAAGAGCTCCTGGAAGTTAAAGTGGAATCTGCTATAAAGCTGCTTCATATCAAGAGCTCTCAAGCTTATTAACTGAAGAATTATTTCCATAAAACAGAGAATAAGCATTTTTTAAACATTATTTTGCTTAGAAAACAAATCAAGCCAAAAATCTGGGGTGAGGCAATAGATTTTAACCCTTAGCTACAATATTCTCTTTTATTGTCTTGCTAGAGAAGGATTCCTGGTTGTGCTCTTTTTTTCCTGACATTGACAGTTATTTCTAGATTCCTGGTTGTGCTCTTTTTTTCCTGACATTGACAGTTATTTGTAGATTTAGTTCTTTTCCCCTCACCCCCTCTTTCTCCCCTTTTCTCTGATCTTTAGCTTTATCTTGAAATTAATTACAGCTAAGTCCTTCTACATGCAGAATGAAAATTGTCAGAAATGTTGTTTCCCTATGAATCTCTGCTTTTTGTTGTTATTTTAATATTATTCATGGCGTCATGTTTTTTAGTTGCATTGTCTTCAGCTGGGCTATGGATGGAATGATATTTCAATAGTTTGTACATTCTGAAGACATTTAATTTTAATTGTTGTTAAATAAGAGAGTAACACCTGTACACTAATTCTATCTACTTCTGTATAACTACCTACCTTCTATCATCACATTTAACAAAGTTTTTGAATGGTCATATTTGTTTCAGTAATTAGATTTAAGGTGAAAAGTGTTCTGTGTTTGCATAAATAATACATGTTCTTATTTTTATTGATGAAAACTAAAAAATAGCTTTGTGAGAAATCTGTATATTACAAAAACTCTTTATCATTGGATAAAATAGTGTATCCTAGTGCAACAGTTGTTGAATCAACATACCTCCAACTTACAGAATATATATAAAATATGGGACCTATGATTCCCCTAGAACTGAAATTTGGTAAAGTTGTGACTATTCAGTGTTGCTGCACTGTCACGATTATCTGCAGGCCCATTATTGGCACTTCCAGCACTCCCTGCTAGCTTTCTACAAAGGAAAGTCAAGGGAAACTTAGCAGGAAGTTGGAAGTTACTCCCACTTCCATTGTTTTTTTGGTGGTTTTTTTTGCCTACTCATGATCATTCTGTTTCTCTTTTTAGGTAGGAAATATCTCTGAAATGATGACCCAATGGATCATGAGCAGTCTAGGTTTAGCTAATGGTTAAAAATTAATTAAGTGGTGGCACACATTACTCTCATTAAAATGCTCAAGATTCTAACTTAATGTCTAATATATCCTCATATTTCTGTATTCATATTCATATTCTATCAATGAAAAAATAAATCAGCTAATCTTGCAAGCCAGTCTCAATGATATTCCTCCTCAGTGTTTTGCAGCAATGAGATGCCAAATACAGGTTACAATGCACTTGAAGAATAGACCCTATACATAAATAATTATAATTTATGAAGTCTTGAATAATTTATATCTAGGTTGGATTTCATTGTTTAAATTTAATGTTCTCAGTTTCAACAAGGGCATGGGAATGCTATAACTTAATGACTTTTTACAAGAACAAATAGGAGCGGATATCTCTCTTGACACTTAAAATCAGAAAGGTTGTTCTAAAAACATGTGCATACAAAAGGACATTGGGTTATCTATGGTTTCCATGTGTTTCATACAGCACTCAGCAGGAGAGAAGATATGACAGAGAATATTTTATGCACCACTCTGAAGGATGATTAAACACGGACCTTCTGGAACATTGTTGTGGACCACAGTGTAGTTTGCAGAGAAGCCTTCTTTTGCTATTGCACTGTCGGTATAGAAAACCATGGAGAGAATGCCAGTTGATGACAGGACACGACCAGGTGTGTTTTGTCCACAATATCGCCCAATGTGAGGACCAACTGAAAGGAAGATAGTAATACATATATAAAAACAAGAAAAGGGTTGAATGAATCTTTCCAACTATAATCTTTCTAACAACACAAGTTTGTATTAGTAGAAGTCCTGCAAGAGATTATAGGAAGAGAGATCTATAAGATAGGAAGTAAAAAGTATCCTCAAGTAGTTATTAATCAGGAAACAATCTATTGTTCAGCTCCATAACAAAAATATTGTTCTCACAATATTCCAGTTACATATACTTGAAAAATATATTTAGATAACTTAACAAAATTTAATTTTCACATTCTGGATTACATATTTTTTTGAATTCTGTGATGTATTCATAGAGAACTAAGAGGAAATACATTAAAATGATATTTTGATATAAAATACAAAAAGCATAATCATGGAAATACATAAATATTATTTTGTTAAGTTTTTAAATTAAAAATTATACATTTATGACAAATATGACAAAATGGAGTTATAAATGAACATGGGGTAAAAGACATTACAAACAAAATTAGACTAATCCATCTAACCATAATTCAATTAATAATGCAAGATATTGGAATAAACAACATATATTTCCACATAATGTATTTTAGTACGATGTTATAAGTTGTGAGACAGATGATTATAAATATGAAGGAACATTTTTCAGGACAAACACAGGAACAAACAAATGATTTAGCTTTCACAAGCAGTTCGAGGAGATAAAACACACTCTAAATAAAAAGCTAACAAGAAGGAAAGTTAAATTGAAATAAAACAAATAATATCTTTCAGAATTAAACAAATTAAAATAATAATAATAATAATAATAATAATAATAATAATAATAATAATAATAATAATAATAATATAATTTGGAAGGGACCTTGGAGGTCATCTAGTCCAACCCCCTGCTCAGGCAGGAAACCTTATACCATTTCAGGCAAATGGCTGTCCAGTCTCTTCTTAAAAACCTCCAGTGTTGGAGCATTCACCACCTCTGGAGGCAGGTTGTTCCACTGGTTAATTGTTCTAGCTGTCAGGAAGTTTCTCCTTAGTTCTAGGTTGCTTCTCTCCTTGACTAGTTTCCATCCGTTGCTTCTTGTCCTGCTTTCAGGTACTTTGGAGAATAGCTTGACTCCTTCTTCTTTGTGGTAGCCCCTGAGATATTGGAACACTTCTATCATGTCACCCCTCACTCTTCTCTTCGTTAAACTACACATACCCAATTCCAGCAACCGTTCCCTATATGTTTTAGCCTCCAGCTGCTAATCATCTTTGTTGCTCTTCTCTGTACCCTTTCTAGAGTCTCGACATCTTTTTTACATCGTGGTGACCAAAACTGGATGCAGTATTCCAGGTGTGGCCTTACCAAAGCATTGTAAAGTGGTATTAGTACTTCACTTGATCTTGATTCTATCCCTCTGTTAATGCAGCCTAGCACTGTGTTGGCTTTTTTGGCAGCTGCAGCACACTACTGGGTCATATTGAAGTGATTGTCTACTAGGACTCTGAGATCCCTCTCACAGTTACTACTATTGAGCAAGGTACCACCTATACTATACCTGTGCATTTGATTTTTCCTGCCTAAATGTAGAACCTTACTTTTTTCACCATTGAATTTCATTTTGTTAGATAGTGCCCAGTATTTGAGTCTGTCCAGATCCTTCTGTATCTTAAGCCTATCTTCTGGAGTATTGGCTATTCCTGCCAGCTTGGTGTCGTCTGCAAATTTGATGAGTTCCCCATCTATCCCCTCATCCAAATCGTTAATGAAGATATTGAAGAGCACTGGGCCCAGAACAGAGCCCTGTGGCACCCCACTACACACTTCCTTCCATGTAGATGCAGTTCCATTGAGGACCACACGCTGAGTACGGCCTGTCAGCCAGCTACGAATCCATCTGGTGGTGATACTATCTAACCCACATGTGATGCTATCTAACCCACATAATTGATTATTCTTAATTGATTATTCTTTAATTGATTATTCTTACAATCTCAATAAAAGAAAAAAAATTAAGTACATAATCTGATTCCATGATAAAATAGATAAAAGCAAATAATTCAGTGATAAAATACATATGTAGTAATGGAAGTAGTCAGCTATCAGACCAATGCATCTCTCTTATGGGGTACCCTTATTTATTTGATGTATCATGGTTTTTGCCCAATTGGCTTAATTATAAACTTAGCAGTTCCGCTTAAAATAGATACATTAAAGTCCAGGAGGAAATATGAAAATCTGTGATTCAAATTCCAATTGGTGTTTTTTCCAATAGGGATAAGTATCTATGCTTTATTAAGGGAGAGGGGCACGTAACTGACAGTTGAACAAAATGTGAGCAATATTTTCGATGGCTGGGATACCACATATGCATTCCTCTCCAAGATATGCCAAATGGTAGAAGAACATGGAGTACAACAACTCAAATCTTGCTTCCGAATAGACCCTCCTTAAAAATCACAATGAATATAATAAAAATTTTGTATTTAGGTGATAACAAACATACACAGTTACATCAATTTTTTTTAGTTGACTTAGTTTGCTTTGGATTCAATCAGATTATAGAATTTATCATTTCCTTTTCATAGTGATTTTATCTGGATCTAAGATGGAATAAGTGGAAACCCAACTGATTATTATGAAGAATTTGATGATACAGATAACCCTGGTTTAATGACCATCCACTTAGCAAAGTTATGATTGATCTTCTCAGAGTTAGTTACAATGTGGTTCTGGAGTTCTGACTGCCACTCCCACCCCATGGTACATGATCATATATTGGGTCCTTAGCAACTGGTTCAAATTTATGGACATTTGCAGAATCCCATGGTCATGTGATCACATGTTTCATCATTTAATGCCATTTTCTGGCATTTTAATGCTCATTGATTGCCACATTTGCTTAGCTTTGGTGATTGCTTATGACTGCAACATTAAATAATACTGATAACTTTTATTGGTTTCAATCTATTTATCCATAAATTTGTGCATCTGTGTTACATTCTGAAACTAGTTTATAATGCTCATGGATGTCTGTAAGATATGGTTAATAAAAGAAAAAGAAGGATGGTGGCAATGATGATGTCATTGAAGCTCTGCCTGTTTTTATACCTCTACTGTGGAGTTTGCATTAGCTTCCTACTAGCTTCCAAGTGTAATTTAAATACTACTATTAACCGATCAAATACTTTATGGTTTGGCATCTGTTTATCTGTAGGATAGCCATCCTTACTATGCTAACATTACTAGGAGAAGATCCGTTGTTCCCATTTTGGGGAGGTAAATAAAGCCAAAGTCTAAAAGTGCCATTTTTCAGTGATCGTCCTTTGGAATAATTTTCTTTTCCAATATTTATTTATTTATTTAATTAATTTTATTTATATACCTCCCTTCTCCCGAAGGACTCAGGGCGGTAAACAGGGCAAATATATAAAAATACAACAATACAAAAGTTAAAAAAAATTAAACATATGCCCAACTAAAAACAATAAATACATATATTAAAATGACAATCCCCCATTAGGCCAGGCTGGCTTGTTCAAATAAGAGTGTCTTCAGATCACGATGGAAGGAGCGAAGATCGGGCGCCATCCGGAGCTCAACCGGTAACCGATTCCATAGCTCCGGGGCGCCCACAGAGAAGGACCTCCCCCCTGGGGGCCACCAATCGACATTCTCTGATCGGTGGCACCCTGAGGAGGCCCTCTTTGTGGGAACGCACAGGGCAGAGGGAAGTTGATGCCAGCAGCAGGTGTTCCCTAAGTATCGAAACTTCTCTGCCTTCCAGCAAAAAAAACTGAAGATGGAATTTTTCCTCAGGCTTTGCAAGCTTGATATCTTAACTTTGGTTTAAAGTTTTTTTATATCTGTTGTATTTTATACCTAGGTAGCTAACAAGAGTGCAAATTTGGTAAATAAATAAATCTGTTCTGAATTAGCATTGCCTGGAATTCTGGGAGTTGAAATCCACATATCTTAAACTTGTCAAGTTGAAAAGCCCTAGCTCTATCAATGTTTTGTAGTTTCAAGCTTGCCTCTTTTGCTCATGTTATGTGCCACCAAACAAATAATTCACATTCAGTATGAAATATTTCCATTCCATTACGATAATAGTCTTAGAGGTATTCACTGAAGATATATGCCAGTGAACTAGCCTCTGGAAACTAAGAACAACAAATCTTTTGCTAGTTAAAACCTATAACAGGATTGGCTAAAGCTCCTAAGCCTAAGAGCCTCTTACCACAATTTCCATATGGCTGGGAGCCAAACACTACACAGATTCTGTTCCTTCCCTGTCATCATTTCTCCACTCTCAAGAATTAAATCAATATACTTGTTCCTTCTCTCTCAACAGCTTTACCCATAAAGCCTTATTTCCCTTCACAACTTCTCTTCAAACTATCCAGTAACCTTTCCAAAATAATTCTTTATGTTTCCTCCTTCTTGTGACCCATCATCTGCTTTCATTTTTTTTTATGCAACCTAATGCTTTCTATTCTAATGGCAATGGTTTGGGCCATGATTTAGCACAGTTTGTTCTCCGTGTAGTAAGTAAAACAAAAACAATACATGCCTCTATTAACAATGCCAGGTCCCATTCCTATTTCTATACATCATGGGTGTCAAACTGGCGGCCCACAGGCTGGATGTGTCACATGCAGGCCACATCCACCCTGGCTCTGCAAGGGCAAAAATGTCACGATACATCATGATGTGATCGAGTTTGACACCTGTGCTATACAACATTGTTTATTTGTAACAATTCATCTACCATGAATAAATCTAATTATTATGTCAAAAAACTTATACACCTTTTAAATATGAAAAAAATGTCTGAGTTTTTTTAATGCTAATTAAATACGAATGTTTTTAACATTTTACAGTTAGCTAAGTTGCACTAATTTTGAACAAACCATCCAAAACCATAAGCCAACTTTTTTATTGTTTTCAAATATATTTACTCAATTCAAAATGGCAATTCAAAATCACAGTCAGCATGCTACTTGCAACAGGTGAATACAATACTGACCATTTATTATTAAACTGGAATCAGGGATGCTAGTTTTATGTCTTTGACTCCTGAACACTACATGGACAAATCTCTGCAATTTTCTTGATAACAGTTTTGGAAATGATGTGCCATTGTCTTTTTCCTGTGGCAGAGTGGGAATGGCTGGCCCAAAGTAAATAGCTGGCTTTGTGCATAGGCAGTACCAGAACTCACAAGCCTTTAATCACTACATAAAAAGGGCTTGCTTGTAACAGCTGTGAATAAAAAAAAATTGGCAAAAAATGCAAAATATTATACAATCTTAAGAAAAAGCAGAGAAAGAGACTTGGTTGAAGAGAAAAATTTTGGCTGATATGTGGCACTTGTTTTATTTTTGCCAGCTGAATAGCACTTAGACTTATATAATGCTTTATAGTGCTTTACAGTCCTCTCTACGGACTCAGCATATTAGCCCCACAAAATCTGAGTCTTCTTTTTACCAACCTCAGAAGGATGGAAGGCTGAGTTATCCTTGAGCTCGTCAGAATTGAATGAGTTGAATTAGCCTGCAATACTGCATTCTAACCACTGTGCCACTATGGCTCTGAATAATTTGCTAACCCTGGACTATTTTGACAGGAGAATTTTTTTTCACTCTGACTCATTTTTCTCTTAATTCTATGTGTGAGTCATTCATATGCATCTATGTGCATATAAACAATATATAGAAATTTTTGTGCTTTAACGTACGTGGGACTAGCCAGTATCCAGCCTTCTCCCCTCATTGTATTTCTGCCTTCTGTTCAATGAACCAGTATCTGCGTTTAGCACTTTTTCACTAAATCTTTTGATCGCTGTAGTCACTGAGTTTAATTAGGGGGAAAAAGGAGTCTTGCTAAATTGTACCACAATACTTATTCTGATTACTTGATGGACATATCCATGTTTTATTGGTAGTATGAGTGATTTGCCACTGCCTTCTTTTATAGTTTCTAGGCTATAGATCTGATATTCTCTGCAAGAAAGTTTTCTTTAAGTGGTAAAACCAAACTCATTGAAGCTAATTCAAAGTAAATCCTGCCTTTATAAATTAATTATAATACATACTAGGCAAATTGAATTTTAATTCATTTGAATATGTTTGTCAGTTTTCACAGTTCAGTTTGTTTCCTGTATAACTATGTACATTCAGCCGATGAAAATATTATAGAATATCATATTAAAAGGTAAGAGATTTTATTACACAACATGTAAGTCTATTGTACTGAGATAATGCAATATTGATTTGACTTGAGCAGGATGAAAACAGTTTCTTTAAAAAATCTTTCTACATAAATACAGAGCATGCTTGAAAATATCTCTTTTTATTTTCAATTTCAGGCTCCCAAACCCTTGCAAGTGACAATAAATTACTTAATGCAGTGTAAAAGGTGACCAAACTTAGATGATTCACTGCAGGGAAAATGTCTTGACCAATAATTTATGAGATTATATCACTACTTGCTTAGCTAGTATGTGTCAGTCTTTTCTGAAAGCTGCTATTAATCCTTCTTTGCCTTGTAATTTGTGAGCCAAAGGTCAGATAGATTTCAGCAGAGCACATTTACTCTTAACTGTTTAAACTGAAATTATAGATTATCTGGGACCAATTTAAATTACTGCTAAAAATTACTGCTAAAAATTAAGACACACAGAACGTGGTCTCATTTTTAAAGCATCAATTCTAGAGCTGAAGTTTTGTAATTGGGAAATTCTAAATTTTACTTTAGAGACTAGAAAAAGTGAAAAATGCCCTTTTTACATTACTTTGTCTCTTGGTATGAGAAATTAAAACCATAGGAAAAATGATTTCACTGCAGGAAAATAGTCAACCTGAAATACTAGGTGTCTTCCATTAAGGAGTAGGAAATAAACAAAAGACATAGAGTTTGCTCATTGTGGTTGTATGTCATAACAATTGTAAAACTGGTCAGTCACAAGACTGACCTGATTTTTCAACCTATGTTGTGGCAGTTGTTAAGCAAACAAGGCAGTTTTAAGCAAATGCCATTGTTGTTATATGAACCAATGGTTCATTATAGGCACGGTTTTGCCAAAAACAGGAAGAACGATGGTAAAACCATAGTAAAACATAGTCTCATGACTATGAGATGCGGCAAATGGTCATAAAGGTGGCCATGTTGCCAGGCAGTCAAATTTGATCATGTGACTGCAGGTTTGGCCTCACCACCAGAACTTTGAATCCGAGCTGTAGGTCCTCTTTTTGGGGGGTTGGTCATAACTTCAAATGGTTGCTAAGTGACCAGTTGTAAATCAAGGAATTCCTATATATCTGCACTCCTGTGAGCTCTGAAGCACATTTTAGAGACAGACTCCAAAATGCTGCATAAACCTATAAATCACATGTCTGGTGTTCTAAAAGCTAAGCAATTGAATGACACTTTGGAGATTTCACACAGGCATAATCCAATTGCTGGAATAAGATGAAGCTGCTATTATGTGTTCTATTAAAATAAATGGAAATATGACAAATCTAATAGGCGTAGGTTGTTCAATGCATCTCTCCCTCATCCATTATGTTGTTTCCTTCTCTGAAATGAAAAAAGCCAAATCACTTTTATGGAGTACTATCTTTCTGTCCTTTCATCTTTAGAACTTGTATCTCTAAGATTTCTGATTAAATAGTAGGATGGCCGATATCCAGGAAATGTTTTATAAAATGAATTTATTGGCAATGGCATGTTAAAAGCAGATTATATACTAACAAAGATGTACATGGATGTTGACCTCAGAAATGTCATTTTCGAGGTGACGTATCACTTTGTGGCATTGACTTGAGCTACTTGCAAGAAATGTTATTAATGAATTGATTTAGGCGTGCTGTTCAGTAATAAAAGCAAGGAAATATGTTATGAAATATCATAAGCCTATCCTTGACAGATGGGAGCCTATCCTATAAAACACCACAAAAAACAGAAAAACATATAAATGTTCGATTTTCCAGGATGAGCTTCTCCTGAGCTTTTCTTTGAACATTCTGAAATTCAACATTAATCTTCTACAGCCATAAAAGAGAATACACTCTCTTTGATAAAATACTTTGGCAAAGAGACCATAATCTATGATAGCAAAATATTGTCCAATGTAATATTCATTGTTAATGGTGCTGTCAATACTACAAAAAGAGTTCAAAAGAATTGCTTTGGAACTTGAGCAGAGTCCTGTCTGTTAATCATTAAAGTAGCTTTGTCTGAAAAAAAAGATACAGCTAATTAAAGTTAATGTAACTCTTAAAGCAGCAGTGTCTTTTTAATCATCTCATGGAAAATTAAAAAATAATAGGCTGTTTTAATGAATAGCAAACTGGTATTGTACTCAGGCTTGTGAAAGGTCTGAATCACTTCCTTCAAATTATTTCTGAACTAGGCACAATCTAGTTGTTCATATACTATTTATGTGCAGTAGATTTATTATCATCAATTAATGGGAAAAAATAATATGGGATATTAAATAATGGTTCATATTAAAAAGTGATTTTTATATGCTTAAGCATGCTAAATAATGCACATTTCAAAACTATTATTATCCTTGAAAAGATATAATGTATATAGCTACAGAAGTATATTTTAAAAATGTTTACAACTTAAAGAACATTTTTAATTCAAAGATCGATTAGAAAAACTATAATACTTGAGCATAATAGTTTCAGCTCCATCATTCTCTTGAACCAGAAAATTGCTACCTTAGGGGAAATAACCTTGACACTAATCTCTTGGAAATATTTCAAATAATTTTTATAACTAGTCTTTTTTCCACACATCAATTGCAGTAAAGATTACTGCAGGTATTCACACCATAAACCATTTTTCAACAGAGAGAAGCTAATTATTGTATTTAAGGCACAGTTACATATGTTATAAAGCTGTTGCAATGGACAAGTTAAATACTGTATAAATGTTTTATTAAAAGTTTGAAAAAAGATAACAGCAAAAAGCTAACAAAGGAAAAGAAGAAAGAAAAAGACAAAAGACAAAAGAAAAAGATGTAACAAAAGATGAAAAGAAATACAGCTTCCAGTTTTCTTAGCAGGAAATACAAGCATAAGCATGATTATAAAATTATCTCTTACTCAATAGTTTCAAAAAAGTTCTCTTATTTCTATTATCTTTTTTCCCCCTTAATCATCAAAATCAGAACTCATCATTTCCTTTTTTTTCCTATTTCATACAAGAAGTATAGCTTTTTTGTTAGCAATAAATGTAGATGTCTTTAGTTTAGCCATGTCTGCATTGTCATCCTTACCTACCATTCCTGTATTGTGGCTGAATTTTTCCACTTTTGAGTATATAATAATTTTGCTGCAATGGTCATATAATAAAAAACATGATTTTTTCCCCTTTCTGTTCATTACTTCCAAAATAAAAGCCTCTGGTTTCACCTTAAAATGTTTTGAATTAGTGAGTGCATTTGTAAACAAAACTGTTTGGCTTTATTGTTGTTGTTGTTGTTGTTAGCTGCGAAGTCGTGTCCGACCCATCGCGACCCTA
>JAKJMR010009499.1:0-10167 GCA_024449315.1 Daboia siamensis | reverse complement strand
GGTTGAGAAATACTATCTATTCAATCATTTGTTTAAAGTATAAAACATTATGGTGTACACTGACATACTAACATTATACCAGCTATACTTCACTTCTAATCAAGTCATTTACCAGGGAACAGCGTTTATCTATACTGCATTAGCTACTACGAAATACACAAGATTTGGATATTTTTACATATTTTAAATATACATTCTTTATGAAAATGATTTGAATTTTGGTTATTAATGTATTTATAGGCTATTGTAGATAATACATGTTGTTGTAAATAGACATCTGAGTATTATATTGCCTTTGTTCCTTAAACACTCATGGTGATTGACATAGTAAGCTATATCTCATGTAAAATATGGTTTAAACAGATACATTTAGAAAAAGAATTGTCACTATATATACTAAGAGAATCCTTATACATCAGTTTGGTAAGTAAACATATTTTTCTCCTTACTTTACCTGTTCTAGTTTCCAATGAAGAAACATCACTGAAGTTTGTGTTTGAAACAGTCCCTTTTAGATCTCCCATTATTATAAGAAGTCAAATATTTAAAAGCACAATACTATATATTGAGGAACAATTAAAATAATAAATTACACTTGTAAGGAAATTGAAGAACTATCCATAAAGAATATTTACAGTGCAGAAAAAAAATCTTTTTTCTTCCTCATGCTCTCCCCGTTCTCTGTTCTATTTTTTGTGTGTGGCTGATGCCAAAAAACTGAAGCAGGATCACAAGTGGTTAGTATTTGGATGACAGCCTCTCAGATACCTCCAGGGCTTTTGGCTAGAATGGGAAGTAGAAAAACATTCTGGAAGGATACAGTGGCAAAACTCTTCTATACTGTTGCTAAGAAAACAACATGGATGTGCCTGTGTAATAATTGGGAGCTGAGCTTGACTCAAGGGAGATTACCTTCCCCTCAGAAAGGGACTTGTTTTTATTACCCTTAAAGTACCATGTTATAAATAAATAATAAGCAATGTAAACATGTTCTTGGACTGTCAGTTCCCATCATCAATCACTCTATAATAATGATGTGCGTATCTCAGATTTCAATATCAAAGAATTATCAGGCCAGAATAATCGCACAAGCAACCGTACTGTACTGTACTGTACCATACCATACCATACACCACACTCACTACACTATACCATACCTTCACTACACTTTACACATATATTGGACTTTAAAGAATGTACTGTTTCAGCTCTATATCACTCTTCACTATTGTGGATAATAATTACAAAAATGAGTAATAACTTTATAATTATTTACAAAGAATCCTCCAGGAATTATTAGATTATGTTGTGGACAGTAGCATTCTTATTTCCCTATGTGCAAACTCCCATGAGTTTTGAATGAGCAAATATGTAATATTATGTGCTAAATAATTTTGATAAACTATGAAAATTATTGTCTTCCTTCCAACAGACCCTTGAGGAATTAAATTCCTTTTAGATGCATAGCTATAGATAAAACACTGCATACCACCATGCACATTCCTAGTACGAACTATGTGGTTGTGCTTCTGCAAGAGAGATGCTATGGAAAGAGCTTCCATAAGATTCAAGCTGCAACTACATTTTTGCACTTTCACTCTAAAAATGTATGTAGATCATAAGGTTGATATTCATCACAAGCACATGATTACATAGTTGTAGCAACAAGGCTGTTTCAGCAAACATCATACGTTGTGATGCAGAACAGTATTGGAAAGTGGAATAAATAGGAAAATCTGAAACTGCTTCACCACCTAATTCAGCAAAAAGCAAAGAGAAAAAAAATCCTGGTGTCAACCTGACAATCTCAGATAAGTATTAAAGGGACAGAAAATTACTGGAGAAAATATGTAGGCATTATTATGTTTCACCCTCTACACTTTTAACTAGTATACAGAAACTCTGCTCTGCTTTCAAAATCGTGTAATTTATGTCACAACAGTTTCTGACATAAAATACTGAATCCATGTCCACAATTATAATTAAGAAGAGGAAAAGGAGAATCCATATCCATAGTTAGCATCATAGTAGTGGGAGTCTAATTCCAATACTTTATTCTCTATATCAAAGATATCTTGCAGATGGTTGACAATTATCATTGTGACAATCAAATATAGAAAGATGACTGTTGAACCTGATCTGCAATTATAACATTGCATTTGGCTTTGCATACACACACAAAACACACCATTACATTAGAAAGCCATGTCCACAGCAGCTAATATAGCTGCTTTAATTTACAGAACAAAGAAAATCTTGAAATAGTCCACCAAGTCCATAAAATGCTAATTTGATCTGACAATAGCAAACTAGAATATAACCTAATTTTATTACAACCCATCTCTGACATTGATATTTTTGTCCAGTTAAGTCTGGTTTTCTTCTGTTTATCAGGTTGGATTAATTTGCAAGTTAACCAACTCAAATAAATAAACAGGATTTGTTTTTGTTTTTTGCTGAAATGCTGTACTACAAGTCTAGGATTTACAGCTGTTCATTATTAACTTGCTATATGAAGCAGTTAAAAGATAAGGTACCAACTGTCCCCACGCTCACAATGTTGCAATCTCTTGATAACGCTGCTCGACTATTGCCAAAGACATAGAATATTGTATAAAGACCAGATGTACATCCTTGTCAAGAAAATGTGTTACTATTATTTCCCACCATTTTTTATTTTAATAATCCGTTCTACTGTACATCACTGTTTATTAACCTTGACAACTTGCAGATGTGTGGACTTCAACTTTCATGCTGCCTGGGGAATTTCTTCAAGCTGTCAAAGTTAAGAAACACTTATGTAGACTACAATGTTTTTACAAACATTTGCAGCAAAAAATGAATGCATACAAGTATAGGTAATCCTTGACTTATGACCATTTGTATAGTGACCATTTGTATAGTGACCACTGAAAGCCATGATTTATGACCGTTTTCCACACTTACGACTGTTGCAGAATCCCCATGGTCACGTGATCAAAATTTACACATTTGTCAACTGGATGTACTTGGGTCATGTGATCACCTTTTGCAACCTTCTGACAAACAAAGTCAATGGGTAAGTTAGATTCACTTAACAACTGTTGTTATTAACTGCAGTGATTCACTTAACAACTATGGCAAGAAAGGTTGAAAAACGGGGCAAAACTCACTTAACTGTGCTTAGCAATGGAAATTTTGGACTCAATTGTAATTGTAAGTTGAGGACTACCTATATACATTCATTTAAATCTTCTGTAAATTCTGTATGAATAGAACACATTAGTAACTCAAAAGGTGATGTAACTTTTATTAAAAGTACCTTAGAAGCATCAAAGTACCAAACATTTTAAAATTTTACATGTCAAAATAAATGGATGTTTACATTTTTGTTCTTCATGATTTATTTAGAACTATTTCTAAATGCAAGATGCTATATTTTTTCATCTTGTTCTATATTTTGTACATTTATATTACTCCCTATTTTCCAAGGAATTCAAGGTGATGTATACTGTTTTATTCCCATCCTATTTTTTTTATTCCCATCCTATATTATACCCATGACATTTTAACAAAGGAAGATTTTCTACTCCTAGCTCAACACTCTGACCCATTTGTAATGGCTTCATGCTTGTTAAGATTGGTTTTGATATTTGCTAAAACCTTGACTTTTTTCAAGCCCAATAACTAACTACCAACCACAACAAAATGCAACCAAACAGGTCAGGTGAGCAGACATGCATTAAGGATGTGATAAAGATATATTATGCTAAGGAGCATGATGGTTATAGAAACAAACTCCAAGCCCTTTAATACACAATTGCAGCTAGATTTATCATAGCTCAAAATCTATGTTCATTCCACCTTTTATTGCTCTATATTGGTTTTTCCTGTTGGAAAACAGTGTGTGCAACACTGAGAAAAAATAAATGAGATTGAGATAAGTAACCTCTGACTTACTTCTGGTCCACCAAATAAATTGCAAAACTTTAGCCTTAGGTAGACAAGAGTAAAATATCTCACAAATTTTCCCTGCATATATATGAAGCTAGAACCCTAATTTAAAAACACTAAAGTCATGTTATTAGACAAGAACTGACCTGCTCAAAAAGATATTTCCCAGCACCAAATATCATTTAATCTTTTTTGTTACTCTCCATCTTTTGATTCTTTCCAAGGGCAAAAAAAAGTGTGTGTGGGGGGGGAGGAAGCCTGTAATGTGATCTTTAAGGGTTTCCCACTGTAAACAATTTAAGGACTATTGTCCCAGATAACTTATTATGAAAACAATTATTCTTTAGATATATTGGGGGGGAGGGTTAAACAGAAATTAATTTAGTAAACTACACGTACCGGTTGAGCATCTGATTGAATCCAGCACCTGGCAGGAGAGAAGAAATCATACACACCTGTTGCTAGGACTTTCGCGCTCCTGTTAATCCCACCGAACCCATTACTCGTTTCCAAACTATTACGGCATCTTTCAGTCAGGTAACCATCGGAAAACTGAGGGTGAATCGGCGGGTTGGGGGGGAAGGGGAGAGAAGCAGGGAGGATATCTGTCCTGCATTGGCAAGAACTTCTGAAAGCGGAAGAAGCCTCCGGTCCTTAACTTGAACCTCGAGAAGCTAAGCCAAAATTCGCCCAGGCTTGGATGGAGGGTGGGAAGGAAGGAAACAGGAAAACGCAAGAGTCGCTGTTTCGGACAGCTAAGACAAAGCCAGCTGTCCCCGGCGGAAGGTTAAAAAGAAAGGAAGGAAGGAAGGAAGGAAGGAAGGGGAAAAGGCCAGGAAGACGCGCCCGGCTAGACCTTAGGGTGGGAAGTGTCTACCTAGCCGCCCCTCAGGCGGAGGAGCCCTCGCCTGCCCGGTCACTCACCATGTCGTAGACGTTGAGGACTACCAGCTGGTTCGCCATCCTTTCTCCTTTCAAACAGGGGTCCCACTCAGGCCGAGGACGGCGGCCGCCTCAGGGCGCTCGCGGGCGGAGGCCGCCTTCTCGCCCTGCCTCTTGCGGAGGAGTGTGAGGAGCTGGAAGAGGCCGCCAGCCGCATGGAGCCGCCTCAGTGCCGGGAAGGGGAAGCCGGGCCTGCGCTGCCGGGAATCGCCCTCGCGCCGAGCCAGGCAGAGATGGAGAAGCCAGCCTCGAGTGGGGCCCGGCCGGCACGACTCCGCCTCTCCGCTTGCTTCTGGGACCTGGCTGGTCCGACCCGACCGGCCTGTCTTCAGGCGAGAGATCGCGGCAATAAACCTTCCCCGAGGGTTCGCTGCGTGTTCTCCTCAACCTCGGTCCCAGCGTTGCAAGAGAAGCTCTCAAGCCAGCCGCACCTTCCACGGGGGCAAATGGACGCCGAACTACAATTCCCAGCATACACTGCAGCTGGAGCCCAAGCCCCGTTTGGAGTGCATGTCGATAGGTGAAATACGAATTCTACTAGCCGCGTTCCACTTTGTCAGAGGAAAAGGCTTGGAATGTTTAAGGGTTCGCTGCAACTTGAACTGTTCTCAATGAAATATAATATTATGCTGCTTTGCAATCCCATATTGCAAAGATATGTAAGGATCACGACTGATAACTAGTTCAAGATTTCAACTTTGCCGCCACTTGTTATGTCGATAACTAGGTAAGGTGAGACTTGATAACTAGAGTTGCCAACTCTTAAGAAACGGAATATTTTGCCAGAACAGATTTCATTTTTATTCCATTGGCTGAATCTTCCGAGGACCAAATCGGGTACAGTGGTTTAGAATTATGAAGAATACCGAGTCCAAAAACCTGAAGTGAATTCACAGTTCTTCTGCAAAATAAAGTCCTAAATGCCGAAAACTATTTTTTCTTTCAGCAGCACAATATATGAAGATAGAGGAGCCACTGCTGCAGTAGCTATTGTTCATTTGAGATCAAAAGCCTTTGCCAATCTACAAATCATTCTGAAATCTATCAGTACCCATCTAGTAAACAACTGTTATTCATTCACAGACTCCTCATGCCCATTTGCTGTAGGTTGTTGTGGGGAAAATAGGAGGAAGATGTGTTAGTTCAGACATGTCAAACACAAGGCCCGGGGGCTGGATCTGGCCCTCGAAGTGGTTTCATGTGGCCCACTAAGCCATCCTGGAAACAGTGAGGGAACGGCCCCCACTGCCTTGGCCCTGGCCCAGAGACCCTCCTTCTGCCAGAGACCCTCAGATCTGTCCCACTCCTGCCCAGGCCCCCATAGGCACCCTTGATGCGAACGATGTAGAGCTGGCCACGCCCACCCAGTAGGCCATACGCACTCTAGCCATGCCCACCCAGTAGGCCACGCCCACCCAGGCCATACCCACCTGGCCCCCTGAGGGCAACATGATAATGTGCCACTCAGTGAAATTGAGTTTGATACCCCTGTGTTAGATATTTTTGCCACCTTGAGTTATTTGTGAAAATAACAAAGGTGGGATATAAATAAATAAACTGTTCAAGTCCTAGTACCTAGAACAGACAAGGTGGAAGATGCTGCTAAAAAAAGTTGCTGCCAATGTGCACTCCCACCAACTGCCTTCTCAATACTTTTTCCCTTTCTGCCTACAATTATCTCAAGCATAGAAACATGGAAGAGCAAAGTCCCAATTATCAAAATAACTAGTACTCCTGCTGCTACAAAAAAAACAACAACCCTTGTGTGCTTTGAGTTTGGACATATTTGGGCTTTGCCCCCTGATTCAAAATGAAATTTTGTGTGATCATCAGCAAAAGTCCCTAGAATAGTGAAGATAGTCTGTAAATGAGTAAGGCTTGTCTTAATAAAATGTACACAGGTTGTAGGCTTTTGTAATAATACTGCCTTCATCACAGAAATAGTACTGTACAGTGGTACCTTGTGTACTCAGCTGCTTTAAAACTCATCAACGCATTTTGACATGGAAATTTTGTACTGATAACTTATCAGTTGTTTGGTACTCAATGCATAAGATAGAACTTGTCGGTGTCAGCTGCTTTGTGACTCACTACATTATTTCTTCTGGAAAAATGTACTCATCTGTTTTTGTACTCATTTGCCTCCTAGAACCAATTACAATAAGTACCAAGTTTCCACTGTATTTCAAAGAACACTGGATGGTAAGCTCATAATCACCCAGAAATTAAAGAGAAAATATACAAAATAAACAAATCTTTACTTTTATAGTGACTTTTACAAATTTCTTTAACATGCATGTCTCTCCTTAACTGCATGATTTATGACATAGATCCTTTTACCATTGATTATCTGAAGGCATGTTCTGACCAGAGGCATGATCTGACCTGGTACTCTCAGTTCTGAAGTAGAAATGTTGAATGTTTGTGTCTGAAATTCTATTTATTACTTATTTATTAAACAAATTTATATAGCCATCCAACTCACAAATAGGTAACTCCAGGTGGCCTACAACATTTAAAAATCCACTGCATCATAAAACCCCATAAAAATCCCCACCCTATCCCTTATGGCAGCAACAACACAATCAAATCAAACTCCATCTCTACTTGCGGTCCCTGGCTTGCTGATGAAATCATGTTTTAGGGCCTTAAGTGAAAGCAACAGGGTGGAGGCTAACTGTACATCAGATGGAATATTCCACAGAGAAGGGGTCACCACTGAGAAGGCCCTTTTTTGTGGTATGATGAAATACTTATAACTTTCATCCAGTGAAGTACTAATAATGTGCTCTGGAGATTGTACAGTTCTCTTGGTTACAAAATGTGTAATTTCTCTTTAGTATTTCTATAGGCACAAGGGACCCATGTCCACCGTCAATTTTGAAAGCTCCTAAAATGACTCTAGGTCAGTCATTTGCTCCCAGCCCATTCTCTCCTAGCTCATCCCACATCACAAGCTTGTTATTGGGACTAGAAGAATACTATTCTGTGTTATCTTGAAAAATATGGTACACATACCTCAAAGTAAATGCCCATTACTTGGCACATTGATTTATAATTGAAGCAGGCACAGCAGCGCCTGCATTTTTTGTGTCACATGAGAAAAGCACATCTTCCTTCCCCTGTCCTGACCACTTTCTACAGAGGGACGATCAAGAGCATCCTTTCATACAGCATCACAGTCTGATTTGGAAGCATCACTGCTTCAGACAAGAAGGTGCTACAGTGTGTGGTGAGGATGGCTGAAAAGATTATTGGCAGTTCCCTCCCTCCCATCCAGGATATAGCACATGTTGCTTGAGCAGGGTCGAAAAGATTTCCTGGGACACCACATCCTCCTCACAACCTGTTTTCTTTTTTACCTTGTGGGAGGAAGTTTCGTGATATCCAAAGCAGAACATCCAGATTCAATCACAGCTTTGTTCTATAATATTAACCTTGTGAACTCTCAAGCTTCCTCCTGTTACGCATTCAAGATGGACAGTGATTAATATTTATATGTTACTTATATGTAAGGGTGTAGGTCTATATATAAGTGGTATATAGTATGTTGAAATGTGTGTTATGTACGTGTGCACTTTTGAGAGCAAGCAACTAATTTTCATTTTAATTATGTACCATTGTGTCCACAGTAAAAAAAGAGGACAGATTATAATTTAAATTTCTAGGGTTGCCCAATTGTCAATACTCTGTATGTCTTGCAAAGATTAACAACTGAGAAATAATACATTAAAACTATAAATAAAAGAAGATCATGCTGGGTGCAGGAGGGTGAACTTAGCATTTATACCATGTTCACCTTCTCAAGGAGGTATAACCCCATCGTAGCCCAGGGCTTGGCAAAGAGCCAGGTCTTCTAGAATCTTTTAAAGAACAGATCTACTGTATATAATATTCTAAATATGTATGCTTCTTTTAATTTAACATAGTGATAACTGTACAGACATGTTCATGTCATTTCCTTGGTAGCAACAGAGAAATAGTTTTTCATTGCTTTGTAGGGAAACTTTTTCAATTTCATAGTCTAGCATATAGCTCTGGGTTTTCCTGGCCTTCCATTCAAATACCACATGCTCTGGCTTAGATATATTACACCGATAGTAAAATATATCTGTAAATCAATAAATGCTATGCACTTACATTATATTTTACTTAAAATGTTGAAAACAAACAGCTGCAAATATTCAATCACTTAACTGAATTTTATTTTGACTTTTTTATGGATAGTTACATATTGTAAGTGCAGACAATTTGACATATATTAAAATGAGGTTAAATATTCCCTATTGCATTAAATTGGACTGCTCTTCTTATTTTAAATTGACTTGGAGCACTTCCTTTTGGCAACATGGAAAAGGTGCATAGATGTTATAACTTAATGACAATTATTTACTGCATATAATAATGTAATCTTTCCATTTATACTAGTTACCCTTTATGTTAGTACTTCTGTTAAAGAATGGGAGGGTATACTAAAACAAGTTAGAAAAAACGAACTATGATTGCCTTGTCCAACCTAAGTACTTTCCAAATGCATAGCCAACAATTCAGGAATTGAAACTGAAATTTTTGAAGGGTGGTCTGAATGGTTAAAGATGACCTATGGCAGGCAAACATCATCTCAAAATAAAGTTTAAAATCCACAATAATAATGAAAGGTATTTTTACGATTGTATTACCTCCTGGAAAAGTAAAAAATTGAACAACATTTTTCATAGTTTAACATAGTTAAACATAGAAATATTATTTCATCCAATGTGATAAATTAATCTTTCTTCTCCTGATCATCTGGTTTTTCTGCAGTGACAATTGGCCTAAGTGACATCAGGGGATCAACAAAAGGGAATGCCCGAAATGTCTTCACATATCTGAAGTAGCTGAAGATGAGGAATCCCCAAAATAAAGTCACTACCAAGGTGGTCCAACCAGTAACATACATCCAACTTGGTCTGAAAAACAATATAATTTGTATTTTTAAAAAACTGTATATTCAACTACCGTATTTTCCGGCGTATAAGACGACTTTTTAACCCCTGAAAATTTTCTTAAAAGTTGGGGGGTCGTCTTATACGCCGGGTCGTCCTATACGCCGGAAAAAAAATCAGTCGAGCGTTCCAAAGCCGGGCCGCCCGGCGCTATTTCCGGCGCGGCTCCAGGACACGGCTGGGCGGGAGCATCGGGCGGCTCTCCCCACGCGAAGGCCGCGCTGCCCGTCGGCTCTTGCACCAGCCGTGTCCCGGAGCCGTGGGCAGGCTCCCAGCTGGCCCGCGCGGGCCAGCTGGGAGCCTGCCC
>JAKJMR010009485.1:0-10739 GCA_024449315.1 Daboia siamensis | reverse complement strand
CATGCACTCTACCACAACCACCATTGAAAAGATCAACTTTTTTCTGCCTGTAGAGATTAGCAAGTCGTGCTTGCAGATCCCCCAAGGTAATACGGTCCACCCTGTTCTCATCATTGGGAGCAATGACTGCCCAGGATGTTCTGCGATTGTTTTGAGTCACACAACAACCCGCAGCCCAGATATGACTGGGTATATTCACTCTATTCTTGAGGTTGGTATTCCCGGGCACCGCACCCACAAGGACATACAGAACATGGCATCCTGCTGCATTTACACGTTCTTCATATGTATTCCATTCTCCATTATTGAGGTCGTGAAGTTGAGGCACAATGTTGGTTAAGGTGAAGGTTGCATCTTTGCTATGCTGATTCGGTTGATGTAAGGCCGGCGCCAAGTGTCCTCTGTCGTATGGAGCAGCATCATGGTAATCCTGGTCAACAGCTTGGCTGTTTGCAAGGATATTGTGGTCGATCCCAGAGTTCTCTTCCAATTCCATGCTTTTGTGACGACGATACTCACGATCCTTAGGCAGTGCAAGCTAGGAATAAGAAAGGACAAGCAGTGTGGTTAGCGTTAACACAACACTGAGTGAAACACTGACTGTTCCTCTAAGGTGGCCTCCATTTGAAGAATGTTTAGCTTCAGAATAGGAACACCTTTTACCTGCGGCTCAATCTTCCATTCCACCTGTCGTTGACCTTGACCAGGCTGATATTTATATGCTGAGAATGTGGGGATGTGCCGATCTTTGTCGTACATTGTGGCAAATCGATAGCTGTTCTGATAGAACTGGCAGATTCTGGTGAAATTCCTCGGCCTCAGTTTTGGGGGGGTTCCATCCAAGAAGAATTGTTTGCAGGGTTTGAAGTTGTCCACCACCTCCCCAGTTGCAGGCAGGAGAAAAGAGGCAGCAGCCAGGGAGGAGACGCATAGCAGCCACATGGCTGTGCGCTTGGTCAGTTGGTCTTTCAATGGAATTTTTCTGCCTGAAAAAGAGAAGAATATTGACAAAGCTCTGTTTTAGCAATTCTTCCTTTTCCAGGAAGAGCTTAAGAACTTCTTGAAGTTGGGCTTGGCTCGAGGTCAGAGGGAGGACAAGCAGATTGCTTAAGCCTCTAGACGGAAGAGCGGGAATGTGGGAAGGGAAGGGGTGACTAGGCAAAGTAGGGAAGGGCTAGGAATAAAGGAGGAATCAAAGGAAAGAGACGGAGGGAAAGAGAAAGGTTTCCCAAAGAGGCTCTTAGGAACAGAGAGGAGTTTGACAGGAGGCAGAAGAGAGAGGAGGAAGAACAGGGATGGTGTGGTAAGGGAAGGGAAGTGGTGAATAGATAACGAAGGGAAAAGAGGAAAGAAAGCAAAGAGAAAAGGAAAAAAGAGAGAGAAAAAAGCAAAGGAAGGGAAGGAAAGAAGGTAGGCAAGAGGGAAGGGAGAGGAAAGAAGGGAAAAAGGAAAAGAAAGAGAGGGAGGGAGGGAAAGAGTAAGGTTTTTTAAAGAGACTCTTAGGGACAGGAGGGGCCTCAGGTGCAGAGAAGGAAGAGGCAGAAGAGAGAGGAGGAAGAACAGGGATGGTGGTGCTCTCGCTCTTGCTTATTGCAAGAGGACTAGATTCTTAAACCTCTTTGCCCACATTAACTATAATTAATTTTAACAATCCTGACACATCCGACAGAAAGCTGAGTTGTGGTAACCAAAAGCTGCCATCTATGCAATCTACAGGTGAATTTATCCAGGACTGAAAAAAACATAATTCAATTCATAATTCAAACGTTTACACAACGTGGCTACATAACAAAGCATCGCGCATTGACTTACCCAGCAGAATACTCACAGGTGCAACTAATCCCTTGCTTGTAGACAAGAGTGAAGTCAAGTAGACAAGTCCAAGATTTATATTCTGGCTATTTCCTGTTTGCCTTTGCAAATTAGAGAACACGTGGCTTCTGTTTTGATGGCTATAAAGACACTTAATCTATCTGACGTAACTGTGGAACTGCCTCGGTTGATAACACGAAGAGGGAGACCATGTGAAAGTGTTGGAAGCAAACAACCCAAAGCTAAAAAGTCGTCCACAGATTGTCAACATTTGGCACCTGTTCCATTAAATTCAAGAGGCGGAGATAGTAAAAATCGCAAAGGTGTAGTAGGTATCAGGACAAGTTGTAAAAATGCAAAAATAAAGAAAAAGTAAATTCCCAAGAGAAGAATGGAAATTAAAAGTTTGGGAAATGTAAACTGTACAGAAGGCCGTAATAAATATCAGGAAGGTGTGGTAGATATCTGGACAAGTTGTAAAAAGCAAAGATAAAGAAAACACAATCTTCAATGGGAAATATAATATAAGGTGTAGTCAACAGTCTTACTGTAAATTCAGATACTCTTATCTCCTCCTAGTCCAAAGTTTATCAGCATAACAATGGAATAACAAAACAACAGAATAACAGAGTTGAAAGGGACCTTGGCTTTGGAGAAACTTCCTCTTCTTTGGGGCAGCCCCTGAGATATTGGAACACTGCTATCATGTCCCCCCCTAGCCCTTCTCTTCATTAGACTAGACATACCCAATCCCAGCAACCATTCCTTGTATGTTTTAGCCTCCAGTCCCCTGATCATCTTTGTTGCTCTTCTCTGTATTCTTTCTAGAGTCAACATCTTTTTACACTGTGGTGACCAAAACTGGATGCAGTATTCCAAGTGTGGCCTGACCATGGCATTGTAAAGTGGTATTAACACTTCACGTGATCTTGATTGTATCCCTCTGTTAATATAAACAAGTTCACTTTGCTATGGGAACCATCTGCTCCAACTCCACACCTGTTATGATGTCCTTGAAAAGGTTTCAGGCTCTCACAGTTTTCAGCGGAATCATAGAAGTTTTTTCCCACTGAAAAGTAATGCCTCCCCCCCTACTCCCCCCCCAAGTTGAAACAAAGAGGCACGTAGCTGCCAAAGTCTCAACCTTGAGTTATATTGTCTCTGTGTCTTACAAATCCAAAAATATATTATATTACAAATATAAGGTGTAGTTAGCTCTTTTACTGAAAATTCAGATACACTTGTCTCCTCCTAGTCCAAAGCTTAACAAAATAACAGAAGAACAGGACAGCAAAATAGCAGACAACAATAACAGAGTAACAGAATTGGAAGGAACCTTAGAGGTCATCTAGTCCTGCCCTCAAGTGCTTTGGAGAACAGCTTGACCCCCTCTTCTTTGTGGTAGTCCCTCAGATATTGGAGGACAGCTATCATGTCATGCTTAGTCCTTCTTTTCACTAGATTAGACATGCCCAATTCCTGCAACTGTTCTTCATATGTTTTAGTCTCCAGTCTCCTGATCATCTCTGTTGCTCTGCTCTGTTCTAGAGTCTCAACATCTTTTTTTATTGGGGAGAAGAAAACTTCAAGTGATCTTGGTTCTTATTTTTATATAGTAGATAGATGCCAGGTCGAATTGGTTGGGTAAACCAGATAGTACAAATTCATAAACTCTGGGCCTGTTTCTCAAGGTTGGGGAAATTATTCTTCTTGAAATGTATTTATAAGTATTCAGCTAGGTAGGGGGGACAGTCTACATATGTCTATGTGTTGTTGTTTTTTAATGCACTTTTTAATGTCCTGTTCAGCTTTGCTTTGTTCTTGTACTTTTTTTTTTTTCCTTTTGGGGGGAAGTTTGCAGTTCAAGATTGTGAATAAAATAAAAAATATATATTAAAAAAGAAGAAAAGGAGGCGTGGATTTTTCTTTTACTGCTTCCTGCTTTGGGTGTCGAGGGAGATACAAAATTCTGGTTCTTGCTTTCATCTCCGTTTCAAAGCCGAAGAGCCAGCGCTTGTCCAAGGACGTCTCCGTGGTCATGTGGCTGGCATGACTAGACACCAAAGGCGCACGGAACGCTGTTACCTTCCCACCGGAGCGGTCCCTATTTTTCTACTTGCATTTTTACGTGCTTTCGAACTGCTAGGTTGGCAGAAGCTGGGACGAGTAACAGACACTCACTCTGTTATGCAGCACTCGGGATTCGACCCGCCAAACTGCCGACCTTCAGATCGACAAGCTCAGCGTCCTAACCCACTAAGCCACCGCATCCCATATATATATATATATAAATTAATTATTGGGACTTATATACCGCCCTATCTCCCGAAGGACTCAGGGCGGCTAACAACAATAAAATACAATGATACAAAAGTTAAAAAGAATTAAATTAACAGCCCCAATAGAATAAATTAAAATTGAAGTTAAAAATTAAAAAATATTTTAAAATCCCTGTCGTCAGTCCAGGTCAGCCTGATGGAAAAGAAGTGTTTTAAGGCCACGGCGAAAGGGCCAGAGATCCGGGGCCATCTGGAGCTCAAGGGCAAGTTGATACCTTCTATGGTTGTGGAATCCCAAGATGTGGAGGCATGGATGTCATATTAAAATGCTACGATCACCTGTATTAAAAGGCTAATGCTGAAGCCTAAAATTCCAGGTAGCAGTGTCTATGGAGATTCTCAGTCATCCAGGTCATGGTTGTCCCAAAGGTGCTTTTTCAAGAGGCAACCTCACTTTCTTGTTTTTCTTTGAATCTTCTGCAGTTCTGACTGAATGGTGGAGAATTCCATCCCAAAGAGAGAAAAGGCCTGGCTGAGCTTCCAGAAGCTTCATCTCTAGACATTCCACAGGTCCAACCATGATGCCAGCCCAGTTTTTGTAGTTGATGAGAAGCATCCGTATGGTTGCACTATCTAGAACAGGGGTCCCCAACCTGTGGGCTGCAGCACAGTAGTGGGTCATGGCCTGCTGGCTACCGGGCCACAGGACAGGCTGGCCAGTGCGCACACATGTGCGTGCACACACCCTCACTCACACTAGCACCATGGCTGCGGGCAGTGATGGGATTCAAGTATGTGAACAATCGGTTCTCTGTGTGGATGACGCTTCCGGAGGTCCATTCTGGGCCCGGGCAACAAAAAAACTAGCTACCAGTTCTGCTGAAGTGGTGTGAACTGGCTGGATCCCACCACTGGCTGTGGGGCGTAAAAACAGAATGCTGCACCACAGGGTGCAAAAACAGTATGTGAAAAGAGGACAACGATGAGCCATGGGGCGGAAAAACGGGACACTGCTGTGCTGCAGGGTGCAGAAACAGGAGGCGAAAATGGGATGATGCTGCATCATAGGGTGCAAAAACAGGACAATGCTGCGCTCCGGGGTGCAGAAACAGGGTGTTGTGCCGCACGAGAACAGGGCAGGGCTAGTGAGTATCACACAGGTGCTAGCCCTGCCCCATTTGTGTCGCGTGGGTGCTCGCGACCCCATGCGCGCATGTAAAATGCTTCCCTCTCCCTTACCCTCTGGTCTGCCAACCGGGAAACGTTGGTGACCTCTGATCTAGAACATAATTGATGGAATCCCCTTGATGGCTCCTCCAGACCCATCTCCCTGGACTATTAGCTAAGAGATGACTTGTTCATTCCAATCCCTCCCCATTGGTCCAACCCAGGCCTGTCTCCTAGCAATGCAGAAGAACCCCCTGATGTTGCCACCTTGGTCTGAACACCAGAGAACAGGATTCTGCACCATGGACTGCAGCGCAGGATGGAGGCCCCGCTTAGGCTGGCTAATCCAAGCAGTTGTGGTCTTCCTGTCATTCTCGGGGCCATGTGGCTTTGACATAAAGTGTAAGAGGGGGGCCTGGGAAAGACGAAATAAGGGGTTCCCCATGACACCCATTGCCAGGACTTATCCCAAGGGCTTTTCACAACCATGTCTCTTGCGTTTTGGAACTGTGCTGGCCTTACCAAACCACCTGTTGAGATTTCTTATTTCTACTGGCAGGTGAATTGTGACAGCCCCCTGTTAGTAACTGTCAACTTGACAACACTTAGCCCCAAAATTGCCAATTTCAGAGCTTACCTGAGAACAAGCCTCACTGCTACAGTAGGTCATACTCCCTTGCTCTTCTTGTTCTTAGTGAGGACTGTCAAGGAGTCGGTGGAGACGTCCTGTTTTTATTCTGCAACTGTCTCTCCAACAATCTGCAGCCTCCTTAGCTGCCCCTTGTTGTTAGTTGCGAAGTGGTGTCCGATCCCTCGCAACCCCATGGACAACATTCCTCCAGGCCTTCCTGTCCTCTACCATCTTCTGGAGTCCCTTTAAGCTCACGCCTACTGCTTCAGTGACTCCATCCAGCCACCTCATTCTCTGTCATCCCCTTTTTCTCTTGCCCTCAACCTTTCCCAGCATCAGGCTCTTCTCCAGTGAGTCCTTTCTTCTCATTAGGTGGCCAAAGGATTTGAGTTTCCACTTCAGGATCTGGCCTTCTAAAGAGCAGTCAGGGTCGATCTCTAGGACTGACCGGTTTGATCGCCTTGCAGTCCAAGGGACTCGCAGGAGTCTTCTCCAGCACCAGAGTTCAAAGGCCTCAATTCTTTGGCGCTCAGCCTTTCTTATGGTCCAACTTTCACAGCCATACATTGCAACTCAGAAAACTGCCCCTATTTTTATGCAATTCCAAAAGGAAAGTTGAAGGGACTGCTCCTGTCCTTTATTTTTTCCTTTATTTTTTTTTGTCCAGAAGTGAGGCAATGATCAGGGTTCAAGGGAAGTCCTGCCCTTGGAGACATGTTGTTTCCCGCAGAGAACGTTAACAAACCATCTCCACCACCCGCAAATTGTGAGGTCTTCTATAAAGGCCATTTCTGCCAGCTTCAGTCTGACCACAATCAGGTGGGACTAAATTCTTTTTCCCCCTCTGATCTTTCCATCTTGGCTTCTTCTCAGACTGCGGGATGCAGCCCAGGCATCAAAGCTGGAAGGAAGCAACTGATAGCCGTCATGCCTTACCTGGAACTTGGCCGTGGCTCATCAGCATCCAGATCTTCACTCCCAAGGGACCAAGGCATTCTTGCGATGGAGCCGTAGTTGATGTTCAGTGGATCCTCGCCGCAGCACACTGTTTCAATACAAAGGAAAAGTAAGGGAGGAGGAGAGAGAAAATCCAGCATCTACTTGCTGAGTATTTGTGGAGCAGAGATGATGTTGCTTTCACGTATTTTATTTGTAAGCAATCCGTCCAACCCCCCCAGATCCTAGATTGGTAAACAGCAGATAATAATAATAATAATAATAATAATAATAATAATAATAACAACAACAACAACAACAACAACAACAACAACAATAACAACAACAACAACAACAACAACAACAACGACAACGACAACAATAACAACAACAACAAACAACAACAACAATAATAATAATAATACCTAGGATGCTGGCAGCAACCCGTGTCAACCATTGGTGCCAGTCACTATGAGTGTTCAGTTGACTGAGTTTCATGTTTTATGAATAAAAGTTTAATAATAATAATAATAATAATAATAATAATAATAATAATAATAATAATAATAATAATTAAGTTGGAAGGGACCTTGGAGGTCTTCTAGTCCAACCCCCTGCTCGGGCAGGAAACCCTATAACATTTCAGACAAATGGCTGTCCAGTCTCTTCTTAAAAACCTCCAGTGTTGGAGCACTCACAGCTTCTGGAGGCAGGTTGTTCCACTGGTTAATTGTTCTCACTGTCAGGAAATTTTGTCCTTAGTTCCAGGTTGCTTCTCTCCTTGACGAGTTTCCATCCGTTGCTTCTTGTCCTGCCTTTGGGCGCTTTGGAGAATTTGCTTTTCCTCCTCACTTCTGACTGACTGGTGGAGGATGGAAAGATTTATATTTATACCTATATTCCTTGCAGTCATCTGGTCATTAGTACTCTTCCTGAGAGTCGTTGAGGCCCCTTGGAGGCTTAGCTGTGCCCTCGGGGTCACCTGAATAGCGCAAATGGGTGTGGAGCCTTCTTGGAACTGCTGGCGGGACTGTGTTGTAAACACGAGATCGAGGGTGACGTATCCCTCCCCCTCTGTTGAGGGAGGGCTGTTCAGTTTTGATGTGAATGGCGCCTCTGACCTCACTTGCCAAAGATAAATCTTCAAGTGGCCTCAACGACTCTCAGAAAGAGTGCTAACGACTGACGGCAAGGCATATAAATCCTTCCACTCTCCGCTGTTCAGTCAGAAGTGAGGAAGCTTCCTGGATGAGAAGCGAAACATCTTTAAGAAAACAAAGAAACTCCAGTTTGCCTTTTGAAAAAGCAATGACCTGGACAGCCATGACCTGGATGACTGAGAATCTCCATAGATGATTTACATAACCTGGGGGATTCTGGGAGCTGAAGTCCACCCATCTTAAAGTTGTTACTGAGGTTGAAAAACACTGCACTTCTTGACCTACGATCACAACTGAGCCCAATTTTTGTGGTTGTTAATCAAGACCAGGGGTAGGCAACCTTGGCTCTTTTATGACTCATGGACTTCAACTCCCAGAATTCCTGAGCCAGCCATGCTGAGGGGAAAGGGAGAGGTTTCAAGCTGAGCCATGCTGGCTCAGGAATTCTGGGAGTTGAAGTCCACGAGTCATAAAAGAGCCTAGGTTGCCTACCCCTGATCAAGACAGTTGTTAAGTGAGTTTTGCCCCATTTTACGACTTTTCTTGATAAAGATGTTATGTGAATCACAGTAATCGTTTTTAGTAGGCTGTTAAGTGAAGCCAGCTTCCCCCCCCCCATGGACTTTGCTTGTCAAAAGGTCGCCAAAGTGTATCACGTGACCCCCAGGACATTGCGACCATCATAGATCTGAACCTGTTACCAAGAGTTTGAATTTTGATCATGTGACCATAGGGATGTTGCAATGGTCATAAGTGTGAAAAGGTCATAAGTCACTTTCAGTGCCATTGTAGCAGTCACTAAACAAATTGTCGTAATTCGAGGATTATCTCTACACAGTAGAACAGGACTCTTCAAACTTGGGCCTTTTATGACTTGTGGACTTCAACTTCCAGAATTCCTCAGCCAGGCACCCTGGCTGAGGAATTCTGGGAGTTGAAGTCTGCAAGTCATGAAGGGGCCATAGTTCCCCCACGCTGGCTGAGGAATTCTGGGAGTTGAAATCCGCAAGTCATCAAGGGGCCAAGTCTGAAGATCCCTGCAGTAGAACAAAAGGATATTGATTCAGTGAAACCACTACTAAGCCAAGATTGGCTTCCATTCATATCCTGAATTCATCTTGGTATTGTTGCCCAGAGGTTGTTGGCCATTACCTTCTTCCAGAATGTTCTTTGACTTCCCAGTCTGGCTACAACTTCTGAGCCAGAAAAAATATTACCATCTGTAATGGAAATCATTAATCAAAACTTATATTTCCATATTTATATCCTTTATTTAAATAAAGGAGCCTTCTTAAATATTCTTTTAAGAAAGAAACTAAACCTCCTCTTGAAACTCAAGAAAAAAAAGAATCATATCCATAAAATACAGGTAGTCCTTGACTTACAATAATAATAACAACAACAACAACGTTGGAAGGGACCTTGGAGGTCATCTAGTCCACCCCTCTTGCTCAGGCAGGAAACCCTACACCATTTCAGAGAAATGGCTGTTCAGTCTCTTCTTAAAAACTTCCAGTGTTGGAGCTCTCACAACTTCATTTAGTGACTGTTGGAAGTTACAACAACACTGAAAAAAGTGACTTATGACTTTTTTCACACTTAACTACCATTGTAGCATCCCCAAGGTCATGGGATTTACATTCGGATGCTTGGCAACTGATTCATATTTATGACGGTTGTAAAGTCCCAGAGTCACGTGATTCCCCCTTTTGCAACCTTCTGCCGAGCAAAGTCAATGGGGGAAGCCAGATTTGTTTAACAACCGTGTTACGAACTGAACAACTGCAGTGATTCACTTAACGTCTGTGGCAACAAAGGTGGTAAAATGGGGCGAAACTCACTTAGCTTCTCACTTAGCAACAGAAAGTTTGGGATCAATTGTGGTTGTAAGTCGAGAACTCTTCCACCTATTTTTTGCATCAGCCCTCGGCCTAACATGGTGGTTGGGCTCCCCCAAAATATTAAGCACATCCCTCTTCTCTCTGTGCAATACGTGGTCTTCAGAATGTGTGTATGGGAGGGTTTGGACTAGATGATCTAATTCGGGGATCCTCCTCAGGTCTTCCAAGCTTCTTTCAGAAATATATGGAGACCATGTTGTGGGAGGCACAGATGAGGGACACTCAGATGTCGCACGTCCTGGTTGAGATTTTTCTGTTTGGCAAGGGCCATAAAGTTCCCTGTTTTTGAAATCTGAGCTGTGTTTGAAAGATTTCTTTGGGTGCTACAGATGCAATGCTCTGTTTGTTTGTGTTTTTTGCTTTATTTGCAGCTCTCTGAAAGTCTGGAAGATTGTGTTGGGGGCCACCGATCTTTCCAGATTGCCAGACATAGCCCAGTTCCGCTCAATCAAACGAATCATCTTCCACCAGGATTACAATCCCTCCACAAAGATCAATGACGTGGCGTTGATAGAACTTGGCAGTCCTGTGACGTTCAATGACTATGTGCAGCCAATCTGTTTGCCCCCGGTCAGCTTGAGCTCTGAAGCTTTCTCCATATGTTACGTCAGTGGCTGGAATTTAAGCGGTGAGGGAATCGGAATGGAGGGAGACACGGAAAAGGGCTGGTTGGTGGCCCTGAGGACACAGATAAACCTCCAGGTGGCCTCAACAACTCTCTGAAAGGAGGCAAATGACCGGCTGTCTGCAAGGAGTATAAATCCTCCCCTTCTCCACCATCCACTCAAGAGCTGAAGAAGCTTCTTGGATGAGAAGCGAAATGTCTTCAAAGGAAAACAAGAAAGTCCAGTTG
>JAKJMR010009480.1:0-10542 GCA_024449315.1 Daboia siamensis | reverse complement strand
CTGTTCATACTCTGTGCATTGGTGTATAGACATTTGAGTCCTTTATGGCTGACCCTGTGTTTACTTGCTGCATAACTGGTGTGGTGCCTGGCTTTCCCTATTTTCTTAGATTGCCGGGGACAGTGATGTTCTGTATCAATTAACTCACTATCCCCATTATTTAGTTTAAATGTTCCTCCAAAAAATCTGTGATTTTATTGCCAAGCAACTCAGTCCCTTCCTTGCAATTAGGTGGCCTCTCCCCTGTATGGATCCTTTTATGAATCACAAGTTTACTCCTGTGAACAAAGGTCTTTCCACACTCCATGCATTTATGTGGTTTCTCCCCTGTGTGGATATTTTTATGGTAAAAAAGACCACCTTTCGATCTAAATCCCTTTCCACAGTCCATGCATTTATATGGTTTCTTCATTGTGTGAGCCATTTTATGTACAGTAAGATTTGTGCAAGAGCTATTTCCACATTTCATATATTTATATCGCTTCTGTCCTGTATGGATCATTTTATGGAAAGTAAGTTGACTGCTTGTTCTGAAGCCTTTTTCACATTCCACACATTCATAAGGCTTCTCTTCTATGTGGATCCCTTTTTGAGATATAAGGGACCTATTGTAATTGTTTCCATGGTGTCTGTTTACATCATCTTGGATTGGATAGTGTTCATCACCATGTAATTTAGCTTTTATTAGTTTCATTTTTTCCTAATATATTTCTTTATATTCCCTTGCTTGGCAAGAAAGCCTGGCATTGAAGCATCATTGGAAGATGTGCTTTCCTGATTCCAATTATTTAGCTGGTTTCTTTCATGTCTTGCTACTTTCTTTTGAATTGCAGACTTCTGCGTTCCATCTCCAGCAATGATCACTTGAAACAATTCACAGGAATCTTAATTCTGCTGCCCATTATTACCTTCAAAGGAAAAGAAAAATGGTTAGTGAAAAACATCAAATTGTAGGAAGCCATATGAATTTTCTTCTTAATTTTTGTGAAATTCCAATATATTGGAAATACATGTTATAGAAATTATAAATGCCTTGGAACTATCTAGAAAATATCTCTTTCTCTATTATCCATATGTATTCAACTCTCATCCAGACTCAGCTCACACTTAAGCAATAATCAGAGGAAACATCCAGGGAAGTAATAGGAGATAGCCTGTCAACAACAACAACAATAACAACAACTAACAACTATTATTACTATTATTATTACTATTATTTTATTGTCACTTTGAACGTACACAATCGGCATGCATCAAAATAACATTTTATTGCATACAGCTCTCAAAGGGTCACCACCTCCGATATACACTTCTTGTTTGTGGCCAGCTCAAGTTTCAGATCGTCCATTTTAGTCTCTAGGGAATGAACTATGGCAAATAGTACAGATGGAAATGGAGTTCCATGTGGATTAGCTCTCAAATTAGCTTGTATTCCTGCATGACAACCTTGTTTTTCTGATCCTGTCTCTTCCACATTTTCCTTAAAGAGGCCTTGCTTCTTTTCGCCCCTGGAGCACGCTGCTGCTGCTGCCACCAACTCCTCCAAAAGCCTCTCTCTCTTCCTCTGGGCCTGCTGACAGCCTCATCCAGTTCCTTTGCTCCATACCTTCCCAATGAAGGGCTTTTTGGTCAGGATTCAGCTGAGACCATTCCTCCTCGGAAAAGTACACAGCCACCTCCTCAAAGGACACAAGACCCTCCTGAACAAGGAAAAACAGAAAAAAAACAAAGCGGATTTGCATGGTTTGTTCCATTGTTCACAAATTCCCAAAGCAAAGCTATTTGCTAACTTAAATGGCTGTGCTTGATATGAATTTAAGGTTTAGGGGAGAAGGGAGAAGACAAAACAGAGAAAATTACCCAGAAAGAGCATTCCTCAGCCTTTCAAGAGCTGGATTGTTTGATGTCTAAATACTGTCACAAATCAGTGGATCAGAAATTACTTTGCAAGCCAAAACTGCCTTGATTATGGGCGAGTTAATGCTTATAAATGGGCTAGATCTCTTAGAAAATTAGCAGCTAGATGGTCTCCTTTAATCCACGTAATATACACAAGAATGAAGAGATTTAAAAGCATTGATATGGAAGCCTGGCTGGCAAAAGAAGAAAGCTAGAATTAGGTTGAAAAATTTGGGGCCCCTGTTTTATTAGAGAGGATCCTAAACTGAGATTTTGAAATAAAAGGAAATTTGAGTACTAGATTTAAAATAGAAAATAGTAAAAAATGGAATTGATTGGTTGAATATTGAAGGTTTAGATTAATAAGGGAAATTTAAATTAACTGTAAGAAAATAGGTTTGAATTATTGATTAGCCCAGTGTATATTTTTTGATGGACCTGAACTAATACAAGATACTCTATTATTAAGATGGTGATCCATTACAATGGGAAGTAGAAAATGTTTATGGAATAGAATAAGAACATATTTAAGTTTTAATAGGTGTATTTTAGATATTATAATTTTTTATGAAATGAGATAAAAGAAAATTTGGGTTACCTGAAAGTTAAATACAATGAATATTTTTTAAAAAATAATTCCATTTATATCCCGCCCTTCTCCGAAGACTCAGGGCGGCTTACAAGCTTAGCAGTAGCCTTTATTCTATGTATATGCCTGCTTATTAGGGCTTTCACACACACCCCAAGCGGCATTATTACAAAGTCAGCTTATTGCCCCCAACAATCTGGGTTAAATTAAATTAATTAATTAATTAAATTAAATTAAAGGTTAAATTTGAATACTGCAATTAAAAATTAAAATTGGTAAAATTTTATAACAGGACATTGATTGTCTATTGAGATCTATTAAAATATGTATAAGCAAAAAGAAAAAAATGTATTTATAAATGTGATAATGAAATTTTTACTGAATTATGATACAATTAGAAACTTATTAGCATAAATATGAAATAGCAAATGTCAAGGGAAACTTGAAGAAATATTTGATGGTGTAACCTATGATACTCACTAATGATTGTATTACTGATTTATTGTTTAACCCAATTTCCACATTGCCTTCTAAAATGTTATTCTTAACCCTGTAAAATCTAATAAAAAAAGAGCTGGATTGTTTGGTGTCCAAATCCTGGCACAAATCAGAGGATCAGAAATTGCTTTCAAGGCCAATATTGCCTTGATTATGTCCTCCTTCAAAACCATTTTTACATGAGACTTTTCCATCTGGCCGCTGTCATTAGATTTTAATAGTCTGCATTATCTTCTACCCCTTCATGGATTACTGCCTTGTCGTGACGAAGGGGCTTGCGTAATTCAATGAAGCTATGAGCTATGCCGTGCAGGGCCACCCAAGACGGAAAGGTCATAGCAGAGAGTTCTGACAAAACGTGATCCACTGGAGAAGGAAATGGCAACCCACTCCAGTATCTTTGCCATGAAAACCCTATGGACAGTACCAAAAGGCAAAACAATATGACGCTGGAAGATGAGCCCCTCAGGTCGGAAGGCGTCCAATATGCTACTGAAGAAGAGCAGAGGGCTAGTAATAGTAGTGCCAGAAAGAATGAAGCGACTGGGCCAAAGCTGAAAGGACGCTCAGCTGTGGTTGTGTATGGTGGTGAAAGGAAAGTCCGATGCTGTAAAGATTTTTTCTCCATAGGAACCTGGAATGTAAGATCCATGAATCAAGGAAAGCTGGACGTAGTCAAACAAGAGATGACAAGACTGAAAATCGACATCTTAGGTATCAGCAAACTAAAATGGACAGGAATGGGTGAATTTAATTCAGATGACCTTCAGGTATACTACAGCGGGCAAGAATCCCTCAAAAGAAATGGAGTAGCTTTCATAGTCAATAAAAGAGTAGGAAAACCAATACTGGGATATAATCCCCAAAATGACAGAATGATCTTAGTTCGAATCCAAGGCAAACCATTCATTATCACAGTAATAATAATAATAATAATAATAATAATAATAATAATAATAATAATAAGAAGAAGAAGAAGAAGTTGTTGGAAGGGACCTTGGAGGTCATCTAGTGCAACCCCCTGCTCAGGCAGGAAACCCTATACCATTTCAGACAAATGGCTGGCCAGTCTTGGAGCATTCACCACTTCTGGAGGCAGGTTGTTCCACTGGTTAGTTGTTCTAACTGTCAGGAAGTTTCTCCTTAGTTCTAGGTTGCTTCTTTCCTTGACTAGTTTCCATCCATTGCTTCTTGTCCTGCTTTCAGGTGCTTTGGAGGATAGCTTGACTCCCTCTTCTTTGTGGCAGCCCCTGAGATATTGGAAGACTTCTATCATGTCACCCCTCACCCTTCTCTTCATTAAATTACACATACCCAATTCCATCAACCGTTCCCTATATGTTTTAGCCTCCAGTCCCCCAATCATCTTTGTTGCTCTTGTCTGTATTCTTTCTAGAGTCTCGACATCTTTTTTACATCGTGGTGACCAAAACTGGATGCAGTATTCCAGGTGTGGCCTTACCAAGGCATTGTAAAGTGGTATTAGTACTTCACGTGATCTTGATTCTATCCCTCTGTTAATGCAGCCTAGCACTGTGTTGGCTTTTTTGGCAGCTGCAGCACACTGCTGGCTCATATTTAAGTGATTGCCCACTAGGACTCCGAGATCTCTCTCACAGTTACTACTATTGAGCAAGGTACCACCTATACTATACCTGTGCATTTGATTTTTCCTGCCTAAATGTAGAACCTTACTTTTTTCACCATTGAATTTCATTTTGTTAGATAGTGCCCAGTGTTCAAGTCTGTCCAGATCCTCCTGTAGTCCAAGTCTATGCCCCAACCACTAGTGCTGAAGAGGATGAAATTGACCGGTTCTATGAAGCCCACCAAAAAATGATGTCCTTATTATCATGGGGGATTGGAATGCTAAAGTAGGAAGCCAAAAGATAACCAGAATAACAGTCAAGTTTGGCCTTGGAGTACAAAATGAAGCAGGGCACAGGCTGTTAGAATTTTGTCAAGAGAATACGATGGTCATAGCAAACACTCTTTTCCAACAACCCAAGAGATGGATCTACACATGGACATCACCAGACAGTCAACACAGGAATGAGATTGACTATATGCTCTGCAGCCAAAGATGGAGAAGCTCTATACAATCAGTAAAAACAAGACCAGGAGCTGACTGTGGCTCAGACCATGAGCTTCTCATTGCAAAGTTTAGGCTTAAACTGAAGGAAGTAGGGAAAAGCACTAGGCCACTCAGGTATGAATTAAATCATATCCCTGTTGAATATACAGTAGAGGTGACAAATAGATTTAAGGAATTAGATCTGATAGACAGAGTGCCTGAAGAATTATGGACAGAGGTTCGCAACATTGTACAACAGGTAGCAACCAAAACCATCCCCAAGAAAAAGTAATGCGAGAAAGCAAAATGGCTGTCTGAGGAAGTTTTACAAATAGCTGAGGAAAGGAGGGAAGCGAAAGGCAAGGGAGAAAAAGAAAAATACTCCCAATTGAATGTAGAATTCCAGAGAATAGCTAGAAGAGATAAGAATGCCTTCTTAAATGAGCAGTGCAAAGAAATAGAAGAAAACAATAGAATAGGGAGGACCAGAGATCTTTTCAAGAAAATTGGAGAGATGAAAGGAACGTTTCATGCAAAAATGGGCATGATAAAGGACCAAAATGGCAGGGACCTAACAGAGGCAGAAGAGATTAAGAAGAGGTGGCAAAATTACACAGATGAACTATACAAGAACAAGCTTAACATCCCTGATAATCACAATGAGGTGGTCACTGACCTCGAACCAGACATCCTAGAATGTGAAGTGAAGTGGGCCTTAGAAAAGCTGAGCAACAACAAAGCTTGTGGAGGTGACAGTATTCCAGCTGAGCTATTCAAAATCTTAAAAGACAATGCAGTAAAAATGCTACACTCAATTTGCCAGCAAATTTGGAAAACTCAACAGTGGCCACAGGATTGGAAAAGATCAGTTTACATTCCAATTCCAAAGAAAGTCAGTGCCAAAGAATGTTCAAACTATCGCACCATTGCACTCATTTCTCATGCTAGTAAAGTTATGCTTAAAATCCTATAAGCTAGACTCCAGCAGTATGTGGATCGAGAACTACCAGAAGTACAGGAAGGATTTCGAAGAGGCAGAGGAACTAAAGATCAAATTGCCAGCATATGCTGGATCATGGAGAAAGCTAGAGAGTTCCAGAAAAACATCTACTTCTGCTTCATTGACTATGCTAAAGCCTTTGATTGTGTGGATCATAACAAACTGTGGCAAGTTCTTACAGAGATGGGAGTACCAGACCATCTTATTTGTCTCTTGAGAAACCTATATGCGGGTCAAGAAGCAACAGTGAGAACTGGACACGGAACCACTGATTGGTTCAAAATTGGGAAAGGAGTCCGGCAAGGCTGTATACTGTCGCCCTGCCTATTTAACGTATATGCAGAGCACATCATGAGAAAGGAAGGGCTAGATGAATCAAAAGTTGGAATTAAGATTGCCGGAAGAAATATCAACAACCTAAGATGTGCAGATGATACCACTCTAATGGCAGAAAGTGAAGAAGAACTAAAGAGCCTCTTGTTGCGGGTGAAGAAGGAGAGTGCAAAACTTGGGTTGAAACTTAACATTAAGAAAACCAAGATCATGGCATCCGGCCCTCTCAATTCCTGGCAAATAGATGGGGAAGAAATGGAGGTAGTGACAGATTTTATTTTCCTGGGCTCCAAGATCACTGCAGATGGGGACTGTAGCCAAGAAATTAAAAGACGCTTGCTCCTTGGGAGGAAAGCCATGGCAAATCTAGACAGCACACTAAAAAGCAGAGATATCACCCTGTCAACAAAAGTGCGTATAGTCAAGGCTACGGTCTTCCCAGTTGCAGTGTATGACAGTGAAAGTTGGACCATAAAAAAGGCTGAGCGCCAAAGAATTGACACCTTTGAACTGTGGTGCTGGAGAAGACTCCTGCGAGTCCCTTGGACTGCAAGGCGATCAAACCGGTCAATCCTAGAGGAGATCAACCCTGACTGCTCTTTAGAAGGCCAGATCCTGAAGCTAAAACTCAAATGCTTTGGCCACCTAATGAGAAGGAAGGACTCACTGGAGAAGAGCCTAATGCTGAAAAAGATTGAGGGCAATAGAAGAAGGGGACAACAGAGAATGAGGTGGCTGGATGGAGTCACTGAAGCAGTAGGCGTGAGCTTAAATGGACTCCAGAAGATGGTAGAGGACAGGAAGGCTTGGAGGAACGTTGTCCATAGGGTCGCGATGGGTCGGACATGACTTCGCAACTAACAACAACAACAAATTCCCTTCAAAGCCCTTCAAAGCTCTTCCTGAGAAGAAGGTCTCTTACCTGCAACTTGACATGCTCCTTATGCACCTTCGCCTGGCTCAGGAGGAAGCCTTCAGCCAGGGCCACTGCCTGGGAGCTGGTCTTTGCTCCACACTCCCGTACCCAACTCTCCATCTCTGGGGGCAGGATAGCCAGGAGCTGCTCCAGAACAACCAGGTCCAACATCTGGGCTTTGGTGTGCTTTACTGGTCTCAGCCATTTACAAAAGTCATGGAGACGACTGCAAAGTCCTCGGGGACCATCAGCCTCCTGGTATTGGAGGCTCCTGAAGTTCCAAGGCTGAACTTCTGAATGGATGATGGTTTCCTCCTCCAGGATCTTCTGCCCAGTACTTACCCAGAGACTCCCAGAATTCCTAGGCTGAACAGCTGACGGGCCACTTCCAGTTGCCTCATTTACTAAAGGCTCTGTGTCCATCCTTCTCTGTTCTATAGAGAAACTCCAAATGTGCCCAAGGACTCTTGGGGATCTCCAAACACCTTTTAATTCATAGGACCAATTCCATTGCTGCTGGGCTGATCACTGCAAGAGAAAGTTTTGGCTTGCAAAGACTGCAAATGGCTGCGAGTCTGTATATCTGAGATGGAAATAAATAAAATAAATACCAAGAATTGGAAACTAGAATAGAATAGAGGTGGAAAGGACCTTGGAGGTCTTCTAGTCCAGACCCCCTACTGAAGCAGGAGAACCTATGCCATGTCAGACAAGTGACTGTCCAGTCTCTTCTTAAAAACCTCCAGGGATGGCGCACCCACAATTTCTGGAGGCAAGCTGTTCCACTGGTTTATTTATTTATTTATTTGACTTTCTATACCGCCCTTCTCCCGAAGGACTCAGGGCGGTGTACAGGGCAATAAAAGCATTACATACAAAAGTTAAAAGTAAAATTGAATTAATTAAGACCTAACAATAAATAGTTAAAAATACCCCAAACCCTTAGACCAGGCCGGCCTGTTCAAATAAGTGGGTTTTCAGATCACCATGGAAAGAGCGAAGGTCGGGAACCATCCGGAGCTCAACTGGTAATTGATTCCAAAGGACTGGTGCGCCCACAGAGAATGCTCTCCCCCTGTCAGGAAGTTTCTCCTTAATTGCAGGTTGGACCTAGAATTTAGACACTGTACATCACTCACACAACTTGCTCGGAGCCCAGCTGAGTCAGCCGAGCGCATGGCCGAGGTCCCCTCGGGGAGGGCCGGGAAGGAGGCAGCCGGAGGGGCCGCCGACTTCCTGGGATCCCCGGTTCTGCTGCTGCTCTGAAGCTCTGGTTCTTCTTGCATGGAGAAAGAGGCTGGGGAACATGGGACCCGGGATATGTCACTGCACATTTTTTTTTGTTCGTCAGAAAAGTTCATTTCTAACTGTACATTTCCCCTGCTTTCTACACCTGTTGTGATAACTTATCTGGTAACCATAGTGAATCCCATATGACCAGTTATGTTATGGTTTCAGATTGTTTTGTGCGCATGTCTAGAAAGTTTCTCACAGTTATTCTTTATTGTCTTTCACTTTGCTGTTACTGTCTGTTACGTTAGGATGTAGTCAGCTAGCTCTCTTTTTATAATATATATTTAGTTTTTATATTTTTGTAATTAAAAAGGTATTTAGTAAGATTATGCGTCGTGTTTTATTTCCTTCCTTCATGTACATCATGCATCCTCTGAAGCACGGTCCTTCGCCCTCTACTAAGGTGATTTACACCTTGACAGGATAGGACTCAGAGGAGGGCCAGGCATGACTCTCCCCCTTCCCCGCCTCCCTTTGCACGGGAAAAGCCCCTGTCCCCACCTAAGACACGTGTGAACGGCTCCTCCGCAAAACGCTCCCGCAGCCTCTTCACTTCCCGCGATCAAAGGATTAAGGCATGCGAGTGCGGCGTCCTAAAGCGACAAGCGTTTGTGTCGTCACTTCCTTCGCAGCCTCCTCTGGAAAGCCAGCCGTGACATTCGCCCTTCAGTGGCCCAATAGAAGAAGCACCTGGCGTTTCCTTTCCTTAGCTCAGGGCGCCCCCTGGGCGGGGTATTTCTGTGTAAATTCACTGGATTTCTCACAAGGGCGGGAAAGACTCCTGAGGGAAGCAAAGAATAAATGAGATTCCCCCCCCCCATAGCAGCTGGGAGGTTGTGAGTGGCCGATTGGAGGTGCTTTATTCTTCCCGCCTCCCAAAAAGGTTTCCTGCTTCTCACTTTCCCAGAATTTCCCTTTCTCTCACGCTGGAGGGAAGCCATTCCAGCCCTCCTTTCACCCACATCTTCTGAGGGAAGTTTTACCTTCATTTCCTGGAAACCTTTCTGCCTCAGGACTTGGCTTTGCATCTTGTGCAGTCTTACAAAGGAGAGACTGGCAAAGGTTACCTTCTATCCATCTATTTATTTGTGTGGGATTCGTTGTCTGATTGAAATAAAAATGACAAGCCAAAACTTCCAAGAGAAAACAACAGTAATTTATTTGTACTCCTTTGCAAAGGGGATGCTCCTGTAGACTAAAACATATGAAGAATGGCTATGAGACTTGGGTCTGGCTAGTCTAAGGAAAAGAATAGGGGAGACATGATAGCAGTGTTCCAGTATCTGAGGAGCTGCCACAAGGCAGAAGGGGTCAAGTTGTTCATTAAAACACCAGATGGAAGGACAAGAAACAATGGTTGGAAACTGACCAAAGAGAAAAGCAACCTGGAACTAAGGGGAAATTTCCTGATAGCGAGGACAATCAACCAGTGGAACAGCTTACCCCCAGAAATCGTGGGTGCTCCATCACTTTTTATATGGTAAAAATTACAAAAAATGCTGATCTCCGAGACTGAAAACTTTATTAGAAACTAAGCTTTTGTGAGCATGTGCTGACATTGTCAAAGTATAAGCCAGGATCTGGGATCGCTTGTTTTTATAGCCTTTTAAAATTTAATAATTTGGACAATGCATGTGTCATGGGTCCGTCCATCCCCCACCTGCCTACAATTGGTTGCCTCAATCCTGCCTGTTGTGCTGGCCAACATTCATTTTGATTTTACTGCTCTGCCTCTCCGCCTGCTCCGCCCAAGCATGTCCGGCTTGCAGCGTGCAGTCATTCTGCGCCACCTTACCATTCACCTTGCTGTCATGCTTGAGTGCATCAACAGCATGTCATGTCGTCGTTCCAGCACGTAGTCTCTCCGGTATGTTAATTGACAGTTTGGACAACAAGTGTGTCATAGGTCTGTCCATGCTCGGTCTGGCTGCATCTGGCTG
>JAKJMR010009466.1:0-10021 GCA_024449315.1 Daboia siamensis | reverse complement strand
TACATTTTTTAAAAAAACAAAAACCCCTCCCAACCCCCTCCCCTCTCCCCAAACCTCCCCTACTCTTCCCTCCCCACCCCCTACCCCCTCCCCGACTTCCCAGAGCTAAATACAGGGTATAAAAATACAAACAATCATAATCTACCATATGCAAACAATAATAACATATTAAATTCTATCGCACTAACTCTTATTGAAACGACTACAAGCAATTTATATATCGCATAAATCCAATACTTATTCAAATGCTAGATGAAACTTTTTAGTCCCATATTTATTCTGAATATAATCAATCCATCTTCGCCACTCCACAATATATCTCTGTTGCGACTGGTCTTTCAAGTACGCTGAAATCTTTGCCATTTCCGCCAGATTGGAAACTTTTAAAGTCCCTTCTTCTATAGTCGGCAGTTCTTCCTTCTTCCAATATTGCGCAACTAAAAGTCTCGCTGCCGTAACTAAATTCAACATCAACTTAATGTCCACCACAATAGTATCTGTAATGATGCCCAATAAGAACAATTGTGGACAGAACTTTATCCTTTTCTTGAATATTTTTTGCATGTTCCACCAAATTTTAATCCAAAATGGTTTGACCCTTTTACAAGTCCACCATATATGAAAATACATTGCATCCTCACAGCCACACCTCCAACATTTGGGCTGGCAGTTCGGATACATACTTGCTAATTTTTTAGGATCTAAATGCCACCTATAAAACATTTTATAAAAGTTCTCTCTTAAATTTTGGGCCTATGTAAATTTTACATTTCTCACCCAAATCTTTTCCCAAATATCCATTGTAATAACTTCTTGAAAATTCTGAACCCACTTTATCATACAGTCAGCTGTTTTTATTGTCTTGTGAGCTGCCCTGGTTATAGTTACAATATGGAAAGCTGTATCAGTCTTTTAAAAATAAATAACACTTGATCTGGAGTTTTCTTTAGAATGGTCTAGGTGTGTGTCATTTGGAAAGATAAGTATTCTCAGCATCTGTTCACCTGTTTTATCGATCTTAAATGTTTCCATATCAAACACATAAAGTGGTTCCCACAAAAAGGGAATCTTGCACTCAAAATCCTAATTAACATATTAGAATCCCATGAAATGTATCCCAATTTGAAGCATGTCCTATAGAAAATCTGTCCCAGCAGCTACACAGATTACATAGATGTGCTGTTTTCTCTGTCTACAGACAGATTTTTGGATGCAAGTGCCAAGGCCTCAAATCTCTTGTTGAAGTATTCTCTGCTATTGTATCACACGGGTCTTCCTTTTGATGACTGCTGGGATAACATCAACCAAGGCAGCTATTTAACTGTCATAGTTGCCCAAACGCATATTGCCTTGGGAGAGCTGCCTTAGTTTCACTGGACAGAGGGATTGGATTTTGTTGTGTGGTATCGATTATATTGCATGTGATAAAATGTGATAAAAATAGCAGTTATTGGACAATCTTTTACCACTTTTAACTGGTTTCAGTTCTGCTTTTTATCTTCATTTCTCTCTTCTTGAGCCAATTGCTCATCTTAAAAATAATTCCATCATATCCATGTAAGTGAATATGTATAAATCCTCGAGTTACAACCATTTGTTTAATGACTGTTCAAAATTCCAAAGGTACTGAAAAAAGTGACTTATGCCTAGTCTTTGCACTTATGACTGCATCCCCAAAGTTACCTGCTCAAATTCAGTTGCTTGAAAAATTTAGGCACTTCAGAGCAAAAATAAGGTCATAAAATGGGGCATGACTCGTTTAACAACCACCTTGCTTAACAGTGGGAGTTTTAGTCCCAATTGTGGTTGTAAGTGAAGAGCTGCCTGTACTTTACTTAAAATTCAGATAATAAAAATCTCCATAAGAAAGTTGAAGGGGGAAAAAAAAATCAAATGAGAAAAAAAAAGACTGAAAAATAAAAAGCAGAAAAGGGTGGAGGGTAAGGATCTAAGCTAGCTAAAAATAATAATAAAGTCTCTGGGTGCAAGTCACTGGTCTTTGCTATAGAAAGAATATAAAAAAGAAGAAGAAAAAAAGGCAGAGAAAGCCTGCGGGTTTAAATTTCTACTTGTGTTTCAGGCACAAAATAACATTACTTCAAAGCTTTAAAGAGGAATGACTGGAATGACTATTAGGTACCATGAGGTAGCAGGGCTCATCCTCTAGGGCAGTGATGGCAAACCTTTTAAACACCGAGTGTCCAAAACACCTCGCTCGTTCCCGTTCCGCCCTCACCTGTTCCATTTCCTGCCCCGCCCACCTACCGGGCCTACCTACTACCTCTACAGCCCGCAGCAGATCACCCACGTGGCCCTGCAACGTCATGGCCACACCCGCCTGTGCTCCACAGGATCATCTGTAATGGGGGTGAGGGTGGAGTCTTGTCCCTGCTGCCCGGCTGCCATGTCCTTGGCTGCGCTGCTCCATGTGGGCTGTGCCTAGGGGCAACTCACCGGGGGTGGGCTGCTAGTGAGGGGGCCGTGGGGGGGAGGCGGGGCGGGGGTGACGGCACGCATGCTGACAGAGAGGGCTCTGCATGCCACCTCTGGCACACATGCCGTAGGTTCACCACCAATGCTCTAGGGTAAAAGGCTGGAAGTTGCCTTTTGTCTCCTCCCTGCCTTTTGCCATATGATCCTCAGTCATGCCTTTTTCAGAATAAATGTTGATTGTTTCAGCCTGTCTGACATGAGGAGCTGTGAAGGGACTCCTTATAGCAGTGGCAATTACATTTTAACGGAGGATAACAGTATCAGCAGCAGTCAAACATAAAGAGTAGATCATGAAGTTAATGGCTTTACGTCTATTTATGTATTTGATGTTATATTATTTTAAATAAATTAACAGTGACTAGTTGGTTTTCTGAGCAACAAAAAGTAATGGGTAAACTATATACCATTTATCTTTTATTTTTTTGGAAAAGAATTGGGATAGCTACTCTTTGTAAAGATGAAATGTACACATTTGGTTAATGCCTCTCCTTTTCATTTTCACTGCAGTGTCTCTTGGTCCTTATTTCCCATGCCGTGAAAATCTGAAGTTGATAGGAGGCAAAAGTAATATCCGCCCACCTCGCCCTGAACTTAATATGTGCCTTTTGCCTACAATGGTAGAAGCTAACAAGGTATTTATTTTATTTATTTACCAAACTTATATGCCATCCATCCTGACAAAGCGACACTAAGCAACTTACAATTATTTAATTAAAATGCACTAAAAATCATTAAAACAATAAATAAGGATCTTGAATTTAAAATTCAATTAAAACAAAATATGTATCAGGAAAGTAAATGTTTCCTTTATGTAACATTTGATGTTACATAAAATAACACCTACAGTCAAGGATAAGCTTGATTGATGAGTTTAAGAATAATTGTGATTTGGTTGTTGGTGATGAGAACTGCACTTCTGAATGTATTTGGTTTAATTATCATTCATTGGCTTAATTTATCACAGATGTAACAAAATTCCAGTGGCAGCTTTATTATGATAGTTTTCATAAGAGAGAAAGAAGAAAAATGCCTCTGTTGCTTACATCTTTGATCCCAAAAAATCCCTACAAATACTTTGGATCCAGTGTTAAATTGAGAATGAGAAAGTGGCAGATAAGGAAAAAGTGCATTCTTTTTAACATCTTAGGTGTCCCTCACATTTGTACAAGTTTTTAATAATTCCTAAAATTCCAAATTTTGTAGCAAATATTTCCTGAACAAAGTTCTGTAGATTTTTTTTTAGCAGGAGTTTATCATAGTCCTTTGAAAACTCTTCATTTTTTTCATATTTAGATATTATATTTTTCATGTTTTCATTTTGTAAACATAAGTTTCTTTAAATCTTCAGGGTAAAGATGAGGTTTATGACCGTATGCTACTAGATTACTTTTTTTCATACCATCAGTTCATCCATCTCTTATGCCGAGTTGCCATCAACTGTGAGAAATTCACAGAAACTTTAGTCAAAATGAGTAAGTATGAATTTGTGCCATGTCCAAAAGATTCCTTTTTGAGTTAACAAGTACAGTAGTTAACAAAACCTGTTATTTAGTGCATAGGCTACTGCTTACCGCTTTGTGTATGTGGAAGAGTAAATTGCAACATCAGAATTAATAGGCATTTAATTTTTAAATTCATTGAAGGTAAATTGAATATTTTCTTTTTTATAAAAATTACGTGAAGAGTTGCTTTATTCAGTTTTCCAACTGATTTGCTAAAATAGCAAGTTGGGATTAAATGAATCAATATCTTTCTTTTTAGCAGAAGCCTACTTGTAAATTCAAAGATAAAGAATTTTATTCGTTTCCACATTGCTATCTAACCGTAGAATAAATAAGAAAGGCAGGATAACTATTTACACATTTGTCTAAGTAAAACATGATAAACATGGTGAATTTGAGTAAATATATGCAGGATTTTTATATTGAAATTACTATTAAACACAACATGATTTTTGGTTGGAAATTGGAGCAAGATCATTGGGTAGGCTAGATTTGGTTTATTTTACAGTTAAAACTAGTTTATGCCTTTTAAAATCAATTATTTATTTAACTAGCAACTCTCATGGCAGTTTGTATTGCTCGATACCTAATTTTCTTCTTAAGTGTTAAGAGATAAGCAACTGTATTTCTGGCATATCTATACCTTTATAATCTTAAGAACGTAATTGAATTTTTATTTTTAAAATCTAGGTGTTCTTGTTGCATATGAAGGCTTACCTCTTCATCTAGCTTTGTTTCCCAAACTTTGGACTGAGCTTTGCCAAAGTCAGGTAAAATTAATTTATGTCTAAATGGAACAGTAAAAGTGTGTGTTTGATCATCATTTAATGACAGATGATGAATGGCATTTTCATACAGGCTTTCTTGCTGAGATTCTAATAACTCCAAATGTATAAGTTTATTGTGAGCAGCACAATAGAGGTTAATCAATTTATTATTTTATTAATAAAGGACAGGGCGAAAGATACTGAGGAATTGTTACAGTCTGGTGCTATATTTACTCTCCTAGAAAATTCTGAAAAGTTCTATTCCAATGATTGACGTATGTGTAACTTCTCTAACAAATTGAAATCACATATCCACAACGATTCAGATGGAATATTAATTGTGAAGCTCTGATCGCCTTTCTCTTTTTAGTCTTCCATGTCAAAGAATTGCATCAAGCTCCTGTGTGAAGACCCTGTGTTTGCAGAGTATATTAAATGCATCCTAATGGATGAGAGAACATTTCTTAACAACAACATTGTTTATACTTTCTTAACGCATTTCCTTCTCAAGGTATGAAAAATTGTTACGCCTTGGTCAGAGCTTCAGATATTTTCATATCAAAATGCTGTCCCATTGTCCTTTAGGTGCATTGAAGTGGCCCATCATCACAATATGTTGTACGAATCAGGGAGAAGTACACAGGGCTGAGGTTATGGAACGTGGTGGTTGTTGCTGGTCTAATGTATGCTGAGGAGGGTTTTTTTTTTAAAGAAAGATACTTCAGTAATTGGTTTATTTGAACTGCTGATGAGTCTCTTTTGTGTCTCTCCAAAAGTGAAAGAAAGTAGGCACTTAAAAAATTGGATAACTGTATAGATGAGGAAATATAAATATTTTGTTGTGCAAATGTTAAATAGATATTCCAGTTTGCAATGTATATACATACATACATTTGTGAATTAAATAATGTAAACATTAATTTTAATGTGATACACATGACAATCAATATAGATATGTTTTTCCACAGACAATTGTCTTCTTTTTCTTTCAATTCTACACCCATAGTTCAGTTTACAGTAAGAAATAGTGCTATGATGACTTCATTTCACAGAATTGCAAATTAGGTTTCAGAATTCCTTATTTTACAGGTACAAGGACAAGTGTTTTCTGAAGCAAATTGTGCTGGAATAATCAATAATCTGATTACAAATTTAATCAACCAGTATCAGAATCTGGAATCAGAATTTGCCAATCAGCGAGTTGAAATTTTTAAAGCAAGTTCTACTTTAAATGGGGTAAATAAACTTTATTTTCTCTTTAAATACTGTATTGATTTACGTAAAGCATTTTTATTCCTATTCCTCAGATGAAAAAGTTAAAAATTACAATCCTACAGTGACAGGCATGTATGTATGTATGCATGCTTATGTATACACTCACACACACGTATGTATGTATGTATGTTTTTGTAGATTTTCATGGGTACAGGTATATAGGTCTTGGCGTATTCGGGTCTTTTCCTGTGTAAGATTAATAGTGTCTTGGCGACGTTTCGACGAGGTTCCACTTGTCATCTTCAGGCTGGTGTCTTGCACAAGCAGGAAGCCAAAGACACCAGCCTGAAGATGACGAGGTCCCTACACACACACACACACACACACACATACACATCCACATCTATATATCGATAAAGGAGAATTATTTGTAGTTCAGGGTTGAAATGAGGGGTCCTTGATGCTCTCTGATCTTCCTTGTTTTCTTGTAGACGTTTCATTATCCAGACTAGATAATATCAGTGCTATAGTAAGGAGTGCTGTTTGCTGTCAGTTTATATTCTGGTGTCTTGCCTGTCTGGGTGAGGGCGGTCTTAGGGATACTTTTGTTAGGCTGTTTACTAATGGCTCTTTGGCAGTTTCTTGATTTGGGTATTGTTTATTTGATTGCTGGTCTGAAGTTAATCTTGGTGCTGATTGCTGTTAGAGAGGTGTTTGGGTCTTTTTGTTCCTTTTTGGGCTGGTTGATTGCCTCTTTTGCATAGTCTATAGATGTTGTTAATGTCGATGGGTCTATTGATGGCTAATTTGTCAGTGCCAGGCTTCTAGTAATTCCCTGGCATTTTTGGATTTAGCCGGGTCTAGGATTGTCACATTTTCCCAATTGCAACTATGGTTAAATCAATCTATGTGTTGTGAAATTAAAGAATTTTCATCATGTCTTCTGACTGCTAGTTGGTGTTCATGGATGTGTTCTGCCAGTCTTCTACCTGTTTATCCTACATAGTGGATGTTGCAGTTCTTACATTGTATGTTGTAGATGACTCCTCAGCTTGCATTCTGAATTATGATTATTATTTGTTGCAGTTAGCCAGATGTTTGAACTAGATTTGGCATATAAAAATAACACAGAAGCGTCCCAAAACATAAAATCAGACAGCCCAGACTAAAATGATCCAATAAGCAACAAAATACAAAACAATACAGGTTTAAATAATAAACAACAATCCCAGGCATGGAATTAAAGCCAGGTTTGCAAAGCTTTAGGAGAGAGAACGAAGTCCTTATCTTTGGGTGGGATGGTTGCAACAGAAAATGGTACAAGGTGATAGTAAAAGGGAGTTAGCCAAAATAAAACCTTGGAAACTAGGTATTTTTAAAAGCATGGAGAGAATAAAATGGAAATTTAGTTATAGTGCTAAAAAAAATTGTTAACGGTCAAAATTGCATTTATCAATAATACTGCATATATATACACATACACATTCATTTTCTTATTTTAATAGATATATCAATGTTACGTGTTTGTTTTATTATCCTCATTATAATCCTTTTATTTCATATAAAAATACATATTTTCAAAAAAAATTGACATTCCATTATATTGTAGTATAATATATTTTACCTATTATAATCAATGTTATATTATTTATAGTAAAAGATGCTGTCATCTCTTTCTCCCACTGAGCATAGTACAATAATACTATTTAAACGCTGTTAGATTTACAGCTGTGATGCATCATTGTTAATACCTTCCACTTGTCTCCCTCTTGATTTAAGGTATACAGGATACATGATAAAAACAGAATATCCAAAATATTGATACTGCCAATGGAAAATTATTTTTTAAAATTGACATGTAAAAATGAGTCAGAACTTTCTTCTGCAGGCATAGATATATGCAATTTCTTTGGTTACTGTTTATATAATGTCTACATACACTCAGAGAACAAATTAATTTCATTTCATTAAATGCATTGACTTAATTTTTCTTTTATAGGACCTTCGAGCCCTCACTTTACTGCTTTCTGTGCACACCCCCAAACAGCTGAATCCTGCCCTAATACCTACTTTGCAAGAGCTGCTAAACAAATGCAAAACTTGTCAACAACAAAAAAGCTCATTGCAGGAACAAGAAGCCAAAGAACGAAAAACTAAAGGTTTGTTTTATTTATTAATAAAATCTATACACCACTCATCTCACCATCCAAGTGAATGTGGGCAGTTTACAAGTAGAAAATTTATTTTGAGAGTCATATTTAACTTTTCCTTGCTGAACCGTGTCTGAAACTACTGCTTGTTCTGAGAACTATTCAGGTGGAAATGTTCTGAAATAAATCCCTATTAAACTGACAAAGTAAAATCAACAGTCTTGTAACATCTTGAAAACTAAATATTTCTCTTCTGGTTGACAGGAACCCAGTTTATCGTGTACATTGAATAATAAGGGTGATAATCATCTTAAAGCTTGAATGTATATAAAATAACTCTAGTACTGATAAGTTAATTAAACAGATAAGAACTTATTGACAAATGATTGTTAACAAAATTTGGGTTGAAATAACTCATTTTTAACCTAGAAATTTTTCTTAAATCAAATGGCTGGGAAGCATTTCAGTTGGACCCAGAATTTCTTTTCACCAGCAAAAATATTTCCTAAGCAGTGTGCTCCAGCCAGCAGGATAAAGAAATTAGGTTAAGTTATTCTTGAAGCTCTCAAACATTTCAAAGCATCTTTGGGAAGAGAGGAGGAAAGAGAAATATATAAAAAGAATGTGACATTTTTGTTCTGTCAGTAAAAATAGTTCATTATGGCAGTCGATTCCTATATTATTTCATCAGTATCTATTTTAATTGTACAGATGATGAGGGAGCCACTCCAGTAAAAAGAAGACGGGTTAGCAGTGATGAGGAGCATACAGTAGACAGTTGCATCAGTGATTTGAAAAATGAACCTAGGGAAGCCTTGACTCCAACCAGCACCTCAGACAATGAGACAAGAGACTCCTCCATCATTGACCCAGGCACTGAACAGGACCTGCCTTCCCCTGAAAATAATTCTATTAAGGAGTACCGTATGGAAGTTCCCTCTTCATTTTCTGAAGATATGATGCTAGCTACTCATTTACACCATGGAGAGGAACAGCTGGGCAGTGGAAGATTTGAAGAATGTAAAGATCTGAAAGAGCCATCAAGCTCCAAGGATTCTCACATTATAGAGGATGATAATGAGTTCCCCTCCACATCTATTTCTGCTGTTCTTTCTGACCTCACAGATCTGAAGAACTCTGAAAGTCAAGCTTCCCAGGACCCTGAGTCTGGCTTATCACTTAGTTGCAGCCATTCCAGAGGATTGTTGAGTCACATGCAGCAGCAACATCAAGACATTTTAGACATCCTTTGCAGGACCATTGAATCAACAATTCATGTGGTTACGAGGATATCTGGCAAAGGAAACCAAGCTGCTTCTTGACAATAGAGGAGCATGCGTGCTTTTAAAGTCTTTTTTTCTCCCTTTTAAAAATGCTGTTTGTATAAGTTCTGCTTATTTCTGTTTTGTGCTTCAGTTTGTCCAGTGCTTTCTGCTTGAATGGCAAGATGAAATTTATATGCTTAATTGGTCAGGCAGAACTTCAAATTAAAAAATTATTTTGCATCTACCGTATGTTTTCTTAAAGGGCAATCAGATAATGAATATGTTTATGTAATTCAAAGTTCACTGTGGTGGCTTTCATTTAATATGCCTGTCTGGGAGAGCAGGGACTCTTTGCCCTGTATGACGTAATTGAAATTTAACTGCATTTTTACGGTGTATAATATTGTGTCCTCTGTGCCAGTTTTGTACCTTACAAAAGAGGCAGCTTGCCTCCAATTGCTGTGGTTCTTATTATCAAAATTAAGTTTACTTGTATACTAAATAACCACAAAAAATTGATTCTATAAAGAATCCTCTTTAGCTGTGGCCTGACAGTATACACACAACACACACACACACAAAATATATATATATATATATATATATATATATATATATATATATATATA
>JAKJMR010009463.1:0-12368 GCA_024449315.1 Daboia siamensis | reverse complement strand
ATGGCTATGAGGCCCAAGGAGAAACCTGAACCAAGGATATATCCATAGATTAGTTTCAGTGCCTCCCAGGCAGAATAACATTGGTAGCCTTAATCTCCAAAAACTCTTGGTGTTAAATGACATTACATATTTGAGAGAAAATTAGAGAGAGAGAGAGAGAGAGAGAGAGAGAGACAGACAGACAGACAGACAGACAGACAGACAGACAGACAGACAGACAGAGAAAGAGAGACACACAGAGAGAGACAGAGAGACAGACTTTTTAAAGAAATATTGTAATATATCATAAACCATCCTCCTTTCAAAACCCATTCATTATAGATCAACATTCAGAAGAATTAGCTAAAAGTAAATCTTCATTGTACAATGGAAGAATATTTTGATAGTATGCTTTCATAAGAGAAGTTTTCAATCTCATGTTAAATTGTAAACATACAACCTGAACATGTCATGAAAAATACTGAGATTTTTAAATACAAACAAGTAGTGCTTCAAATAACAAAAATCTTGATGCAAGGTATAGTCACTTCTACAGAACTTCCTTTGTTCTCTTCCACAGTAAATGACAATACCAGTCATCCATTTCCTGGGTGACAGAAAAAAATTCAATTATTTTCTTGTTTTCATCCCCCTCAATAGACAGGAAAAAAAATATTTTACGAACTAGAGTAGTTACTGCAGCATATAGTATATGGATATCTGATAGTGCTGTGCAAATGCTTCTTTTAAAAAGATTTGATCAGATCAACCTTTGTAATTGAATTGCCAAATAGAATTGGTGGATCAGTTTGATGTGCCAAATCAATCAAATTCCTTCAGATCAGTTTGGTTATTTGACTTTAAAGCATACATACACATACTTTTCACCAAATCAATGATCTAAATCAAATTGATACCACTTGCCAGAATGAGTGATATGAACCAGCCTGATAAATCAAGCTAGCACTGTTAAACTTGTAATACTTGAACCTGAATGAAAGTTTTAAGAGAACATTTTCAAACTGAGATCAATTTTTTAGAAAGAGAGAAAGATGAAAGGCTATTGTTCTCTTTCTATCAGCCTCAATCCTTGGTAAAGTCTCTACATACATCATATTGTATATCAAAGTTCCAATAATGTTGACAGTTTTTAATGTTTAAAGTAAGCAGTTAATAGATTTCCAAGGGTAAGAACAATACTTTGATCATTATCTTGTCCTAATAATATTTTGTCAATAAATTTTTGAGCTTCAACAGCTTTCTGAAGAGTTCATTTAAATCCTGGAATTAATTCTGGAATTAAATTGTAAGGATATGTGAAATTTGTGGGAAATGAATCTTTTAAAAATCAAAGCACAGTGGATGTTGTTAATATTTTAACATAAAATCTTCAGATTAGGAGAGATAATTATATATGTGGTAAGACAGAAAAACTCATTAAAAGTCCTAAAAATATAAAAGCAGTGACTAGATTTGATATTAAGTACATTTTTAACAACAAAAATACTAAACAGATGCTTTCTGTCATAAGCAATCTTCTTTTTAGAGTGCTTTTTAGTCTTATCTTTTAATTAAAATTGAACTTTAAAATAGATGTGTCAGCCCTGAGTGTTCATTATGTAAAATAGTAGTGGAGGCGAGGTAAGCTCAGGCATTAATATTGTATCTTATTATGTGTAAAGTTATTCCAGCATATAAAACAGTTTAATTCTCTAGGTAGTCTGACTTTAATATTGGTTATCATCAGGCCAGAAAATAAAATAGCATTTTATTTTGATGTTGAAACCATTGTTCTGTTGCCCCAGTGTATTAAATTCGGAGCTTGCGTTTTAAACTCTTTGGATTTCATAGAGTTTAATATTCATTTCAGCTGTTTAAGGTAGAACCTGTGTGAAATATACTTGTAAGACTCAAGCCAAAGACCATAAGGACTAGATATAATTCCAGAGATGAATCCTAAGGCAAATCTAATTATTTCTCTAGTTAAGTTCTGGGAACTTTCCACAGGAGTATAAAATCTGTAACAAAGGACTTCATAAATCTTATGAAGAAAATTTAAAAAGAATTGAGTATGTTTAATATGACAAAGACAAAGCTAAGGGGAGACATAACAGCAGTCTTCAAATGCTTGAACAGCTATCATAGGGAAGAGAGTGGGGATCCACAACTTTCAAGGGTAGCACAAGATTATGAGAGTTACTAAGCAGTAGAACAAGCCTGCCTTCTGGAGTTGTGAGTACTTCATCACTAATGTTTTTCAAGTAAAGTAGGAATTCTTAACCTAGGGTCTGCAAACACTATGCGCCCTTGTATAGATTTCAAGAGGTCTATGAACATAATAGGAAAAACAAACAAATACAAATATTCTCATGAACCTTCAACTGAAATTTAACTTTTTGCTTAGTGTTGTATATACTTAACAAAACAATCGTGTTTTGACTACCAAAATGTTTGCTAGATTCAATAATCTTACAACCTAAAAATATTATACCCTAAAATGATATTGCTATTGATTTAATGGATTACACTGGTCTACAAGGAGAAAGCCTCAGAAATGAAAGTAGCTTAATTTTACCAGAACTGAGTCGCTAATAAAGGAAATTAAGTCCTGAGTATTAATTGGCTTCAGTTTCCAAAATACAGCTTCAGGTCAAAATTGCATCAAATGCTTCCAAATGCTGGGATTGTGAAGCAAAAGAAGCAAAAACAAGTATTGGTTGAAAGAGTTGAAAGCCAACTCTTCATTCTTAGTTTGAATCCCAAAGTTTCAAATACATCCTCCTCATTCCTTGCCTATGTATATGAAATACATTTTTTTTAAAAAAATGGCTCCTTAGTGACAATAGACTATAGAATGTCTTATTTCACACATTTTATTACACTTTTTCTGATTATAATAATATTTTATTCATTTCAAAAGTGTATCAGATCTTTCATCCACCTGAAGATTCCAGAATATGATACAAATACTAGCATTACATGCAAATTAAATTTGTAATTCAGGAGAGCTTATCTCTTTTTAACAGAAATGCATTACTTTTCTTTAGAAAAGGAACAAACGGCTATAAATACTGCATCCATTAATAGAACAAGTAACCTGCACCATGTTATACATTTCAAACTAATTATGTTGGAGAATTATCAGCTTTCTTTCATCTTATATATGGTGCAAATTCTATGACACTTACTATAGCCCTGTAAACTTGACTGATGGAGATTCTCTAGCTGTTCTTTGCAAAACATTTCCATCGTGCCTTTCTTTCAGTGTTTTTTAAATCATTTTTATTGCAATCTTTTATTGTCACAGGCCTGGCCATCATCAAATTGAGTGTCACTAGTAAATCTTGGGAATTCTTGTCTAGAGTGTATAAAAGTAGCTTTACATCTTGCCTTGTGGAGTTTTGCTCTTCTGAACAGATCTTGTGATACCTGAAAGATAATGGACTTGGAAGTGATGAGACAGTCATTTCTCAAAACTGTTCTTTCTTCTGTTTTCAGTTCTGTCAAAAGTTTTGTAATACTGGAAAGTTTCTTCTTTGAGAGAACACTGGTAAAAAATGTATTTTAATCTTGAAAATCAGACACCAAGTGTCACCACTACTATGGACATTGTGCACATTGAGATGGTTTGGTCAGGACAGTTAGTCACAAATTATTAAGAATCAAATTTAAAATTTGGATAAAATTGCTAAATTGCCAGATATGCTATAGTTTCAGTCCATTCATAGTCCTGACTTCCAAAGTTAGTATTTTGAGGTTTAGACATAGGAATGTCTTCTTCACATAACTTCTGCTCTGAACACAGTGACAAACAAAGCCAATTTGGGTCCTAAAATGAGATGCCTTCAGTGGCTTTATGGGAGGTGGAATATTCTGAAATTCCATCTCCACTTGCATTTATTTTATGTGAACATCTTGCTGCAGAGGACAAAGTTGCAGGTTTTCTATTGTAGCATCTAATTGTCTTTGCTTAGCATATAAATCTATCTCAAGATGTCTGTTAATAGGTCTGCCTATTTCCTATCTCCCCTTCATGGATTACTGCCTTGTCGTGGCAAAGGGGCTTATGTAATTCAATGAAGCTATGAGCTGTGCCGTGCAGGGCCACCCAAGATGGAAAGGTCATAGCAGAGAGTTGTGACAAAACGTGATCCACTGGAGAAGGAAATGGCAACCCACTCCAGTATCTTTGCCATGAAAACCCTATGGACAGTACCAAAAGGCAAAATGATATGACACTGGAAGATAAGCCCCTCAGGTTGGAAGGCGTCTAATATGCTACTGCAGAAGAGCAGAGGGCTAGTACTAGTAGCGCCAGAAAGAATGAAGCAACTGGGCCAAAGCCGAAAGGACGCTCAGCTGTGGATGTGTCTGGTAGTAAAAGGAAAGTCCGATGCTGTAAAGATTTTTTCTCCATAGGAACCTGGAATGTAAGATCCATGAATCAAGGAAAGCTGGACGTGGTCAAAAAAGAGATGACAAGACTGAATATCAACATCTTAGGTATCAACGAACTAAAATGGACAGGAATGGGTGAATTTAATTCAGATGACCATCAGGTATACTACAGCAGGCAAGAATCCCTCAGAAGAAATGGAGTAGCCTTCATAGTCAATAAAAGAGTAGGAAAAGCAATACTGGGATACAATCCTCAAAATGACAGAATGATCTCAGTTCGAATCCAAGGCAAACCATTCAATACCACAGTAGTCCAAGTCTATGCCCCAACCACCAGTGCTGAAGAGGATGAAATTGACCAGTTCTATGAAGCCCTATAGCACCTTATAGAACTAACATTAAAAAATGATGCCTTTATCATCATGGGGGATTGGAATGCTAAAGTAGGAAGCCAAAAGATAACCGGAATAACAGGCAAGTTTGGCCTTGGAGTGCAAAATGAGGCAGGACACAGGCTGATAGAATTTTGTCAAGAGAATACGATGGTCATAGCAAACACTCTTTTCCAACAACCCAAGAGAAGGCTCTACACATGGACATCACCAGATGGTCAACACAGAAATCAGATTGACTATGTACTCTGTAGGCAAAGATGGAGAGGCTCTATACAGTCAGTAAAAACAAGACCAGGAGCTGACTGTGGCTCAGACCATGAGCTTCTCCTTGCAAAGTTTAGGCTTAAACTGAAGAAAGTAGGGAAAAGCACTAGGCCACTCAGATATGAATTAAATCATATCCCTGTTGAATATATAGTAGAGGTGACAAATAGATTTAAGGAATTAGATCTGATAGACAGAGTGCCTGAAGAACTATGAACAGACATTAGCAACATTGTACAACAAGTAGCAACCAAAACCATCCCAAAGAAAAAGAAATGCAAGAAAGCAAAATGGCTGTCTGAGGAAGATTTGCAAATAGTTGAGCAAAGGAGGGAAGCGAAAGGCAAGGGAGAAAAAGAAAGATACGCCCAATTGAATGCAGAATTCCAGAGAATAGTTAGAAGAGATAAGAATGCCTTCTTAAAAGAACAGTGCAAAGAAATAGAAGAAAACAATAGAATAAGGAGGACCAGAGATCTTTTCAAGAAAATTGGAGAGATGAAGGGAACGTTTAATGCAAAAATGGGCATGATAAAGGACCAAAATAGCAGGGGCCTAACAGAGACAGAAGAGATTAAGAAGAGGTGGCAAAATGACACAGAAGAACTATACAAGAATGAGTTTAACATCCCTGAAAATCACAGTGACGTGGTCACTGACCTTGAGCTAGACATCCTAGAATGTGAAGTAAAATGGGCCTTAGAAAAGCTGAGCAACAACAAAGCTAGTGGAGGTGACAGTATTCCAGCTGAGCTATTCAAAATCTTAAAAGATGTTGCAGTAAAAGTGCTACACTCAATTTGCCAGCAAATTTGGAAAACTCAACAGTGGCCACAGGATTGGAAAAGATCAGTTTACATTCCAATTCCAAAGAAAGGCAGTGCCAAAGAATGTTCAAACTATTGCACCATTACACTCATTTCTTATGCTAGTAAAGTTATGCTTAAAATCCTATAAGCTAGACTTCAGCAGTATGTGGATCGAGAACTACCAGAAGTACAGGCAGGATTTCGAAGAGGCAGAGGAACTAGAGATCAAATTGCCAACATATGCTGGATCATGGAGAAAGCTAGGGAGTTCCAGAAAAACATCTACTTCTGCTTCATTGACTATGCTAAAGCCTTTGATTTTGTGGATCATAACAAACTGTGGCAAGTTCTTAAAGAGATAGGAGTACCAGACCATCTTATTTGTCTCTTGAGTAACCTATATGTGGGCCAAGAAGCAACAGTGAGAACTGAACACAGAAGCACTGATTGGTTCAAAATTGGGAAAGGAGTCCAGCAAGGCTGTATACTATCTCCCTGCCTATTTAACTTATATGCTTAGCACATCATGAGAAAGGCAGGGCTAGATGAATCAAAAGCTGGAATTAAGATTGCCGGAAGAAATATCAACAACCTAAGATATGCAGATGATACCATCTAATGGCAGAAAGTGAAGAAGAACTAAAGAGCCTCTTGTTGCGGGTGAAGAAGAAGAGTGCAAAAGTTGGGTTGAAACTTAACATTAAGAAAACCAAGTTCATGGTATCTGGCCCTCTCAATTCCTGGCAAATAGATGGGGAAGAAATGGAGGTAGTGACAGATTTTATTTTCCTGGGCTTCAAGATCACTGCAGATGGGGACTGTATCCAAGAAATTAAAAGACACTTGCTCCTTGGGAGGAAAGCCATGTCAAATCTAGACAGCACACTAAAAAGCAGAGACATCACCCTGTCAACAAAAGTGCATATAGTCAAGGCTATGGTCTTCCCAGTTGCAATGTATGGCAGTGAAAGTTGGACCATAAAAAAGGCTAAGCGCCAAAGAATTGAGGCCTTTGAACTATGGTGCTGGAGAAGACTCCTGCGAGTCCCTTGGACTGCAAGGCGATCAAATCGGTCAGTCCTAGAGGAAATCAATCCTGACTGCTCTTTAGAAGGCCAGATCCTGAAGCTAAAACTCAAATACTTTGGCCACCTAATGAAAAGGAAGGACTCACTGGAGAAGAGCCTAATGCTGGGAAAGATTTAGGGCAATAGAAGAAGGGGACGACAGAATGAGGTGGTTGGATGGAGTCACTGAAGCAGTAGGCGTGAGCTTAAATGGACTCCAGAAGATGGTAGAAGACAGGAAGGCCTGGAGGAATGTTGTCCATAGGGTCACGATGGGTCAGACATGACTTCGCATCTAACAACAACAAAAAATTACCTATCTCCTAATTTACTTATGACTATAACTTTGTTGCTTGTATATTACGCTTTATATTGTTTAATTTAGTATTCTAGTATGATTTATGTTGATTGCTTATTTTAGTATCTTATAACTATCACTAAGTGTTGTATCTTATGATTTATGATGAATGTAGTTTTACATTGACTATGATCCTGATTTATCACTTATTGCTGTATGTACACTGAGAGCTCATGCACTTGAGACAAATTCCTTGTGTGTCCAATCACACTTGATTAATAAAGAATTCTATGTTAGAGACTGATTTTGCAGGCTTTCTATACCACAGTCATAAAACTTTGGATGAGTTGGATATGTAAATCAACATAAAGGCTGAAGAGGTTTGAAGTTGGAAACCATTTCCACAACCATTAATACACAGAGGAATGTGGCTGTGCCACAGATAAGGATGACATGCTGAGTTCATTGCTGTTCTCCTGAGCTAGATATTTTTATTATTGGAGCCAGTTTATCTTTCTAAATATTTTATCAAATAGTAAGATGATTTAAGCAGAATGTTAAGGAAGAAGAGATTCTCTGCAAAGAGAAGATTCAAAGCTTATTTAGAAGAACCAAAGAAGGCTGAGGAGGTGCCTCTTCTCAGCAATGATGAAGAAGCAGTGATGGAAGAAAATACATGGACACACTTTCGATATGGAGGGGTAAATGGACAATTAATAAAAATAAATAAATAAAAGAGAATTGAAGATAGAATGGGATAAACAAGCTGTCAGATTAACTAAAGACTTGACAGATATATCTGAACAAATGAGTAAATAATTTAAGCAGTTGTCATGGCAAGTAACAGATATTGCTCAGATTGCCAGCAAAGCCTATGATATGGCTACAAACAATATCTCAGAGATAGGAAAAGCTCAGAAATTCTTTCTGAATTAAAGATTGGATTGGCAGATTTGCAGGATTACAATAGGAGAAATAACTTAAAGATCAAAAGAGTTTTGGAGAAAAGTGGAACAACTAATCTGATTATATTTATCATCTCTAAAATTAATATCCTGGGCATTAAATTTGAACTTGACAGAAATAGATATTGAATGTGTTTATTGGGTTTACTTTCCTAGAATACACATATTTTGGCTAGATTTGTGAACTCAAACATAGAAGATAAAATTATGAGAAAAATGATGTGAGCTGGAGAAGATTAAATGAGAGAGTGAGAGAATATTATTCTTTCAAAAATATCAGTGTAGCTACAATGCAGAGAAGAAAGGAATTTCAAAGCACTGACAGAAGAACCCATGCGGAATGAAATTCGATACAAGCGGGGATTCCCTTTCAAGTTAAATGTTTTTATGTCACAAGGACAAACAGTTATTTCTACTTCCATTGCAATGCATAACTTCTTGGCAGGGCTCTTTAATGAGGGATGAAAGAAGAAGTCTATGATTTGTCCTTGGAACTGTGGAAAGCTTGCTCAACCAGAAGCTGAAGATTAGATAAGCACACTGCACTGAGCTATGGAATGAAAGAAATAATATTGCCTGTAATACTCTTTGAATTTTTAGGTTTAAAGGAAGGAGGGAAAAGGGAGTTAAATAAATAAGAGTGAAGAATTAAAGTTAAAAAAAAAACAATGTAGCTAAAAGTATGACTAAAGAACTACAGTAATTAATTTTAATTGACCACTGAGGATGAAAAGGAATCTCAATAGGTTACCCTCCTCTTAGACCATGAAGACCTCTTTAACATCCTCTGTGAATTTTTTTTTTTTGCTATAGGTTTAAGTGGGACTGTGGGTAGGGAGAATGGATATGAAGAGTGAGGGATGGATGGATGGAGGGATATCAATGGAGGGTAATTTTCCAAGAGGGGCAAGAGAAGGGGCAGAAGATGCAGTGGAAAGAATAGTAATATTATATATACTTTTATAATTGCAGGTAGCTTTTTAGTAGTTTTGCTGAGCAGTAAGCCTTCAATAACCTTTTGGATGTGAGATTATCTTAGCTGCATAGAGAAATTAGAGACATTCTAAAAATGTAGGTAATAGGAGAAGAATGTAAAATTATTTCTTTAAATATTAGAGGACTGGGAGATCCAATTAAGGGGAAAAGGATTGTTAATTATGTCAAATCATTCAACCTCGTGTGATCATGTTCCGAGAAACACATACAACAAATAGGCTGAATGATAAGCATTTTGAAAAACCTTTTTTGCACAAGGGTCTAATAAATCAAGGGGAGTAGCTATTTTTTCCCCAAAGCAAATTTCTGAATAAGTAAGGTAGATATATACCTTATATCTATATATTTTATATATAAAGCAGATATGGGGAGGCTCTTACTTACATACATGATCCACACTTCTCTGAATCTCCAGCTATTATCGTGTCCTGTCTTCTGCTTGGATCTTTTTTCCTTGCTCCCTTTTTGTGATGTTTCTTTCTCCTGCTTAGATGATTAGATATTATTGCTTAGTACTAGTGTTAAAAGGAGTCTGAGTGCCCTTAGCAAACTGCTTGTTTCTTCCTGTGTGAAATGGCAACAAAGGAACCAGTGTGCAGTGCAACATGGTGCTAAAATAAACTGCTCATGTGAAAAAAGATCACTCTTTTCTTCCATGGGTAGTTAACATACAGGTTGTTTCCTAGGCTGGATATTGGGCTGAAGTCTAATATTTGCTGACTGAGCTGTCTGTTGACAATACTTTTTAAGCAGGAGAATGCTGAGGAACCAATTTGTTTGGCAGTCTCAGCTTTCCACTCAGGAAACTTGAAGGGGTGATCTTCAGCCAGTGTCTTTTCCTCTATTTTATCTTAAATTTCTTATGAGTAAAACAATTACTTGTCATAGTTAGGAGGCTTACTCTCCAAACTGAAATAAAATGATTCATAATTCCCAGAAATACACTTAACTGATGTTAATATTTAATAATTCAAGCCTTAATGTTTATGTGTTTACTTATAATTATCCGGTGTACCTGCTAAAGGTACTTTTTAAAGGATGATCTACCGTATTTTCCGGCGTATAAGACGACCCGGCGTATAAGACGACCCCCTACTTTTAAGAAGATTTTCAAGGTTTTTCGTCTTATATGCCGGAAAATACTTGAAAGAAAATGAAAGAAAATGAATGAAAATACTTACATGCCCTGCCCTCCCTGTCCGTCGCAGAGGCTTCTTTTAAGAAACCTGTAGAGAGGAGCTGAGTGGGAAGAGACAAGAGTAGGTCTCCTTTCCTTAATATTTTGGGTGTACATGAAGAAACAGATCAAATCATTCCCAGCACCTTTACAGATGCAGATGCAGATACCAATGTAGTTTGTATGTCAGATTAAGCAGCTGCCTTTTCTTCAAAGAAAATCAGCGTGTCAAGAGAACATTATAACAATCAGGAACTCTATTTTCCCATGAAAGAACTCTTCCCATGAAAGAACTTAACGTACATGATATGTAAAGGCAATTTTTATTATAGTGCTTATTAACTATATTATACTTATAAAATAGATAAATGTTATCTTGTTCAGGTCTACTCAGTCCATAATTTCTAACCCAGTCTATAAACAGAGATCCACATTAAGAAAGGAGAAGCATGTGAAGAATAAATGCACCCTGGTTGCGCACATTGTGCATTTATCTCAATTAAGATTTAGAAGATTCAGGTTCCACCTTTTGCCATGGAAGTTCATTGTGTAACTTTGTGTGAATCACTTTTTCAGTACCCATCTTGTACCACAAAGTTGTTCTGAGGATAAAACTGAAAGTGGAAGTGCCAGAAGGCCACCCTAGGTTGCTAGGTGAAAAGCAGGGGATATGATGGAGAATAAATGGATAAAAAGGAATTATGGTTTGGTCAATCACAAAAAAATGACAAAATAAGTGATAAACCCATTGAAAGTGTCTCCAAATATTATTCTAAAAATAATACGACAGTTTTGTGTCTTCTATAGAAAGACTGTAGTTTGGTGACTAAACAGTTGGGTGTGAATTATGGAGACCCAAATTCAAGTCCTTTGCTTGATCATGGAGCTTTCTGTATGACTTTGGACCAATCATTTATGTGGTTGTTATGGGGATGAAAGTAGGCAGAATCCCCTTATGTAGTGCCTTGCATTTCTAGAGAAACCCTACTGTATAAGGATTTAATTATAATTATATTTGATTTCACTCAAACGTTTGTGTCTGGTGGACAAACTAACAATTCCAACAGTTGAATCAAAATAGAAATAATATGCTTCTTAGGATCCAACTCAGGAAGTGAATAACTATGCAGTTTTCACTTTCAGATAATCTTAAAATGCAATTCCAAATAAAGCGTGCTAAGAGAAGTTATCAAAAAAACATATGGTAGCACTCAAATCATTCTTAGAAAACTATGAATAAAACTGACTAACAAAGGCCATTTCTGCTATTGTCCCAGATGATCTAACTTCACTTCTTAGGCTAAGTGTCTATCAAAGGCAATAAAGATGATCGATATAAGCTGGTCCACTATCATAAGCATTTTTTTCCCTTTTTTGCATTAATTGTCAGGTCCTAGATCTCGCTCAACCTTTAGACATAACCAAACTTTCATTCGGAGTCTTGGATGTAACTAAAGAAATGTTGCTCAGTGATTGTTGACACTGCACTCTAGACCTATGAAAAATCTTCGTAACTTCATGCGGGGTGGGGGGGGGGATGAAAGAATTCAGGGCACATGTGAACTCTTAAAAAGCAAAGTTTAGGAAATTTAAGCAGAATCTCTAGTGCTGCCCTCTGACACTAAGCTATCAGATAAGGAAAGAAGCACTTCTAAATCTCTCTCCTCTCAAGAGTGCCTGGTGATCCAATTGATCTCCATGGTCAGATTCTTCCCGTAATGCTAAATCTCCTCTCCAGTTTATACAAAGTGTTACTTGGCTTCCATTTTCTTTCCATTTCCAGAGGAATTTTCTCATCACACTTTGGGTCTGGGATAAGAGAATTCTCTTAGGATGTCTTTATTTGGCCGCGGGCGTGGACAAGCCCCCAGGTGACGCGCGCGGGCCAGCTGGGAGCAGCAACAGAATGGCCGCGCGGGCAGGCCCCCAGCTGCTTCGCGCGGCCGTCTTGCTGCTGCTGCCGGAGCCGCGGGCGTGGGCAGGCTCCCAGCTGGCCCGCGCGTGTCACCTGGGAGCCTGC
>JAKJMR010009434.1:0-13283 GCA_024449315.1 Daboia siamensis | reverse complement strand
CCGCACTGGACGAAGGGAGCTTGATGCCGGCAGCAGGTGTTCCCTCAGATATCCCGGACCCAAGCCATTTAGGGCTTTATAGGTCATCACCAGCACCTTGAATCTCACCCGGAGGGCAACCGGAAGCCAATGCAGCTCGCGGAGTAGAGGTGTTACATGGGAGTATCGGGAAACCCCCATCACAACTCGCGCGGCCGCATTCTGCACCAGCTGAAGCCTCCGAGTGGTCCTCAAGGGCAGCCCCATGTAGAGAGCGTTGCAGTAATCTAAACGGGAGGTCACAAGCGCATGAGTGACTGTGCGTAGGGCATCTCGGTCCAGATAGGGTCGCAACTGGCGCACCAGGCGAACCTGGGCAAAAGCCCCCCTGGTCACGGCTCCTATATGATCTTCAAAATTGAGTCGTGAATCCAGGAGGACGCCCAAGTTGCGAGCCCTATCAACGGGGGGTAACACCTCACCCCCCATCGTTAGAGATGGAATAATTTGGTTAACCCGAGATGCCGATATGCACAGCCACTCAGTCTTGGCGGGATTGAGACGAAGCCTGTTTCTCCCCATCCAGACCTGGACCGCCTCCAGACAACGGGACATCACGGAGAGGGCATCGCTGGGTTGGTTCGGGGTGGAAAGAAAAAGTTGGGTATCATCAGCGTACTGATGATACCCCACCCCGAAACCACGAATGATCTCGCCCAGCGGCTTCATATAGATGTTGAACAGGAGAGGCGAGAGAACCGACCCCTGAGGGACTCCACAAATGAGAGGCCTCGGGGTGGATCTCTGCCCTCCCGTCAACACCGACTGCGAACGGCCCAGGAGATAGGAGGAGAACCACCGTAAAACGGTGCCTCCCACTCCCAACCCCCTGAGACGCCGCAGTAGGATACCATGGTCGATGGTATCAAAAGCCGCTGAGAGATCTAATAGGACTAGGACAGAGGAACAACCCCTGTCCCGAGCCCTCCAGAGATCATTCACCAGCGCGACCAATGCCGTCTCCGTGCTGTATCCGGGCCTGAAGCCCGATTGGTACGGGTCCAGATAATCAGTTTCCTCCAGGAACAGAGGGAGTTGATGCGCCACCACACTCTCAACAACCTTCGCCAGAAAGCGAAGGTTGGAGACTGGACGATATTATATATTATATACCCTTTGTAATATCTCCCGTAAGAGGTATAAATGGGAGATGGGACTCAGATTACTTTAATGTTAAAGTTTTCTTAGAAACTTTCGGGAAAAATGTTTGCTAATTTATAGGTTTTAAATGAAAAACTGGATAAAAGGTTTGCTGAATCTGTAACAATCATAAATCAACTTAAAGAAGACACCCAGACACAGAAAACAGTAAGTAAATCAGCTTAACAGTTGGATGGACTGGAAGTTAATCTGCTGTTAATAGATTTGAAAAAGAAGAAGCTTTGTTTGAAAACTGGAGATTTGTTAGAGGAGGTTGAAGGGGGCATTAATGAACTCTACTTTGATGGAGCTGAGGAATGCAGACATCACATACAATCAGAGGATTGGTGTCAAGATACAATTTGTGGGAAGATTTGTTGAACAACAAGTATTATGGATATATTATCAACAGAGATCTTTTTTGGAGAATGAGAAGCAGTTATTTGGAAAGATTCCACTCATAATTTTACATAAAAGTAAAGATGAAAACCTGGGAACTGTTTTTGTTATCAAGAACCAATTAATGGTATTTGATCCTGGATGGATCAGAGATACTAGTAATGGTTGTTAACAGAGAGCTTTGAGGTTTAGTTTCATGGTTGGGATTTCATGTTAACTGGGTTATTTTATATACATACTGTAGATAGATGGTGGGTCAGATTAGATGATTGATAATAGATTTCTACAGTTAATGTTACATAGCAATTTTGCAAATATAGATGTATATAATTTGTGGGCCTGTTTTGCAAGGATGGGGGGATAATTCTGAAATATATTTATCAGTGTTCAGGGGAAACATTTTTTGTGTGTGTCTGATATTTTGTTTTATATACTTTTTGTTTTTTGTTTTTGTATTGTATTTTTTTCTTGATTTTGTATTTAACCTTGGAAATAATAAAAAAAAGATGTTAAGTAGTATTAGGATTGATTACACTAGGTTAAGAGAATTATTGGGAATTGCAGAGCTTTAGAGTAGACATGGAATATGCAAAAGCATCTCAGCCAAAGGCAATGGCCTCACAAGTCTAACCCAGCCAATTAAAATAATTAGGAATTGTTGCATATCAGCAATCAGTCTGCTATTTTAATATTCCAATGTGTTCTTTGCTTTGTAAAAGCAACAAATTGCTTATTAGAACAGACTGTAGTAATTGTAGGTAGTAATGAATCAAGATTTGACCGTTGTCAACTTGAAGAAATCTATGAAGTGTTGCTGTAATTGCCTTGAATTATAATTAGTATCATCCTTTTCCCTTCAGTTACTAATGAAATGGGTAATCAACAGGCACACCATGTTCACATCCCATCAGTAATGAATGCATAAGTGTTGGTTGCAATGGGGAATGACTGTTAAAACTGTTGACATAACACACATTCTCAACATTATTACTGGAAAGCTGTGCAATTAGAAATTAAAGATGTTAGAATGAAGATTATATATAAAACTTTATTATATATATATATATATAAAGGTAAAGGTTCTCCCGCACATGCATGCTAGTCATTTCGGACTCTAGGGGGCGGTGCTCATCTCCGTTTCAAAGCCGAAGAGCCAGCGCTTCTCCGAGGACTTCTCCGTGGTCATGTGGCCGGCATGACTAGACACCAAAGGCGCACAGAACGCTGTTACCTTCCCACCGTAGTGGTCCCTATTTTTCTACTTGCATTTTTACGTGCTTTTGTACTGCTAGGTGGGCAGAAGCTGGGATAAGTAACAGGCGCTCACTCTGCTACGCGGCACTCGGGATCCAAACTGCCGACCTTCTGATCGACAAGCTCAGTGTCTTAACCCACTGAGCCACCGCGTCCCTTATATATATATATATATATAACTTTATAATAGGATCCATGATTTATTTCATTTGTTTTTACTTAGCAGGCTTAGAATATGATTTTTTTTTATTTTGGGTACAAAACTGTTGTATTTTCTTTGCAGCAAATATATGCTTAGAGTAGAGACTGGAGGATGTAAGAACAAAGCATTAAATTAGTAAAACCAGAGCACTTTTTGTCATAGAACACCCATAATGGAGTTCCAGCACCTTTTTTGGATGGAACCTTGTATGGCAGGCAAGGGGGATTGTATGATGTGTGAGTTCCGGCACCTTTTTTTTTTTTTTTTTTTAGAAAAAAAGCACTGAGTAAAACAACATTAGAAGAATGTGTATGGTTGCTGGGAAGTGATATTAACTTGGTTGAAATAGTCATTATGATTATCAATGTATACACAATAAAAAGAGCTAGTTTGGTGTAGTGATTAAGGCACTAGGCTAGAGACCAGGAGACAATGAGTTCTAGTCCTGAATTACACATCAGACTATCAGAGTGACTTTGAGCTAGTCAGTTTTTCTCAGTCCTAGGAAGGAGGCAATGGCAAACCACTTATAAAATCTTGCCAAGAAACTGGCAGGGACTAGTTCAGGAAGTCACCAACTGAGTTGAAGGCACATAGATATTGTCTGTAAGCATTTTGTAAGAATCTGGTTTGATTTAGTAGTTCAACAGAAACCACACTTATCCCCACTGTTAGGTATTGGGCTCAATGGTAATACCATGTGGGTTGCTGAAGCAGCAACGGCACTCCAGCAACCCAGACTACAAGTCTCCAATGCTGCTATTGGCTGTCCCTAGGTGGCAATGGTTGCTTCAAACCTATTGGCTGCCGCCTAGGGGCTAGACTATATATTGCGGCTGGTTACAGCCCAATTCTCTGTTAAGATCTCACAAGCAATAAACCATGAGTTTTCCTATACTCACTTGCCTCATCTTCATTCCTGTGTCGAAGAACCCGCTACACAACACTGGTGACGAAGATGGGATCCTGCTTCCCTGAAAAGAGTTGAAGTCTCAGAGGGGAAGGCAGTGCACGCTGGAGGGAAAAGGCATTTCCTCCCCTCCCTCAAGGTTGGCTAGCAAGCTACACTAGTGACCTCTTGCTCAGCAGACTCATTCCCTGAGCCTGGAAGCAGGATTGGAAGAAATTGCAGGAACCAGCAAGAAACAGAATACCGAAGGTTGGAAGACTTCGAGAATTTGATGTGAAGAATCCAGAAGAATGGCCATCTTATTTGTCCCAGATAGAAAACTACCTCCAGGCAAACCAAATCACAGAAGAAGGCCTCAAGGCCGCAACGCTACTCTGCCCCTGCAGCCCAAACCTTTGATTTGGCCAAGAACCTCTTTGCTCTGACACCAATAGAATCAGTCTCTTACGTGGACCTCAGGAAGAAGTTAACCAAACATTTCCAGCCGAAGATGTCTGAAGTGGCCTGGCGTTTCAAGTTTGACCAGAGAGTGCAGCAAACCGGTGAATCAGCTTAAGAATTCATCGCAGGCCTGAGGCAGGCCACATGCCTTTGCAAATTTTTGAACTTAGAAGAGAGACTACGAGATCGACTTGTTTGTGGCCTACAGAACCAAATGCTTCAACAAAGACTCTTTGCCAGACCAACTTAACATTTTCAGAAGCACAAGACAAAGTTTTGGCTGACGAAGCCACCGGGGGTGCAGTTCAAGCAGTCCAGTCCACCAAAACGACAAAGCATGAAGAAAAGGTCCACCACAAGGACGCCAAATGCCCCGAAGAGTACTCCGAGGAGGAAGAACCAGAAATCAATAAACTTCAAAAGCAGCCCAACGTGCAACATCGCAACAGCCAGCAACAAGAGAACACTTACAAGGCAGTTCTCTTACCTAGATGTAAGGGGTGTGGCAGCAGCCATTTTCAAAACGATTGCAGATTCCAGTCAGCCATGTACAGACCCTGCGGGTGGACAGGCCACATTGCAGTGGATTGCAGAGCCTGCCAGAGGGATCGGCCACCCAAACACCAGTCGGAAGAACTGACTAGGAGAGGTACTGGGGCCAGGGGTCCGGTTAGTGTGGGGATTTTCAGAAGCCGTAGAAGCGTGTGCCACACTGGGGCCCAATGCCCCCTCAAACCTAAACTCAGACTCCTTGTAGAGCTACAAGGAGTTCCTTGTAAAATGGAATTGGACTCTGGCTCTGCAGTCTCCATTATTTCTCAAGACACTTTTGATTTCATGTGTAGGCGCAGTAACAATTGGGCCAAACTGAGGCCCTCAGACATAATTCTAAATGACTTTCAAAATGGGCTAATTTACATGAAAAAAGTTTCCAGGACTTAAACGCACTATTGTCAGAAAAGTCCACTGTATCTCATTACAAAAAGTCTAAACCAGTATGTCTTGCATGTGATGCATCTCCCTATGGGGTGGGGGAAGTTTTAAGTCACTTAGAAAAGAATGGAACACAGGTTCCTATAGCATTCTACTCAAGGATGTTGTCCTTTGCTGAGCGTAACTATGCTCAGATTGACAAAGAGGCCCTAGCCATTGTTGCTGGAATTAAAAAATTCCATGACTATTTATATGGTAGGGATTTCACAATCTTTACAGACCACAAGCCACTTTTGGGACTTTTCACAACAGACAAACAAACCTCCCACATACTGTCCCCAAGAATGTTGAGATGGTCTACTTTTCTTTCTGCATACAATTTTAAATTGATTCACAAACCGGGCAAAGAAATGTGCCATGCTGATGGCCTCAGTAGACTACCACTGCCACTAATGGAACCAGATCCAGCTCCTGCTGCCAGAATTCTGTCCATACAGGACCTGTCTGAATTTCCCCTCCATGCTGGGGACATTGCTGCTGAAACAGATACAGATAGAACACTTAGTAGAGTACTTTCATGGGTATACATGGGGTGGTTGGATAAAAGCCCAGGTTCTGAATTTCAGAATTATTTTGTCAGAAGACATGAGCTTTCTGCCCACAAAGTGTGCATTTTATGGGGAAACAGAGTCATAATTCCCTCTTTCCTAAGAGACAGGGTTTTACAATCATTACATGAAGGCCATCCAGGCATTGTCAGAATGAAAGCTTTAGCAAGAAGCTACCTTTGGTGGCCTGGCCTTGACAAGGACATTGAGGCACAAGTCCATGGTTGTTATACATGCCAGCAATCTGGAACCTGAAATGCCACAGGCTCCAATTCACAAGTGGGAGGAAACGCACACTCCCTGGTCTAGAATTCACATAGACTATGCTGGGCCCTTTCAGGGCCAGCTCTTTCTCATAGTGGTGGACAGCCACTCCAAATGGCTGGAAGTAATTCCAGTCCCTAACATGACTACTGCTAGAATTTCAGGCCTTCCTTAGAGCAAATCTCATCAGACATGCAACGTCTGTGCCCTTTCATCCGTCTTCTAATGGTCAAGCTGAATGCATGGTGAGGACAATGAAGGAAGCACTCAAGCGTATTGTTACAGGTGACTGGCATCACAGATTGGCAGATTTTTACTCTGCCAGTGTTCTACGCCCTGTACTGCTACAGGCAAAAGTCCTGCAGAAATGCATTGGAGGAGGTGTTTGATCACTAAACTGGACAGGTTGCATCCAGATAGAGTGGCAGCAGAAGCCTCTTGAGCAAACCCAATAGAGGGCTACAAATGAGCGATTGGGTTTGGGCCAGGAACTATGGTCATGGAAATCTTTGGGTTCCTGGTATAATTACCAAAACATCTGGGCCCCTATCTTATGAAATGGGGCTGGAGGGAGGGCGAGTTGTCAGATGCCACATTGATCAACTCAGAAAACGGTTTCCAGAACGGCCACTAAGTGAGGACTTCATCATAAGTCCCTCCCAAGGTCCTCAAACTCGTGGCCAAGATAGTCCTCACTTGGACTCTCAGGACTTTTCCTTCATAACCGATGAGGAACCAGATGGAGAAATGGGAAGTCCAGGTATGCAACATGGATGCCCTGAAGGAGCAAGCCAACCAGATTTCAGTAACCACTGTGCCTACTCTGCTGATCAGTCTGACTTTGGGGTGGGCCAACCTGGAGAGGCCAGCCAGAGAGCATCTAATCCCCTTGACTCAGGAGCAACAAGGGACATGGGTCTACCCAGCCCACTGGGTAAGCTGGTAGACCACAAAGTGATTGGAACTCCGAGACGTTCCACTAGAACACACAAACCTCCTTCATATCTTGCTGATTACGTTGTAAAATAAAGATCTATAATGTTGTTGTATTGCAACTTGCCACTGTACTACAGAAACTAGGAGTTATGATGTTAACTGTCCAGTGTGCTGTCAATGAAGGCCTATTCATTCAGATGCTATGAAGTTAAATGTCTAGTGTGCTGTCAATGAAGCCTATTCATTCAGATGCTGTAAGTTAACGTTGTAACCGATATGGGTTATTTTCTATTATTATTATGTAGGATTGTTTTGATAATGAATCTGGATAATTGTATTAAGTCTAAATTGTGTTACAATATTGTCTGATCTAAGAGGGGAGGGTGTTATGTATTGGGCTCAATGGTAATACCACGTGGGTTGCTGGAGCAGCAACAGCTCTCCAGCAACCCAGACTACAAGTCTCCAATGCTGCTATTGGCTGTCTCTAGGCGGCAATGGTTGCTTCAAACCTATTGGCTGCCGCCTAAGGGCTAGACTATATATTGTGGCTGGTTACAGCCCAATTCTCTGTTAAGATCTTGCAAGCAATAAACCATGAGTTTTCCTATACTCACTTGCCTCATCTTCATTCCTGCGCCAAAGAACCCGCTACACAACACCCACTTTATCTGTTATTCAATTTGTCTTATTAAGAATAATTTAACAAACTGTAATCCCTAATGCTCCTGGGGAGGAAAGCCATGGGAAATCTAGACAGCATGCTAAAAAGCAGAGACATCACCCTGCCAACAAAAGTGCGTATAGTCAAGGCTATGGTCTTCCCAGTTGCAATGTATGGCTGTGAAAGTTGAACCATAAGAAAGGCTGAGCGCCAAAAAATTGAGGCCTTTGAACTATGGTGCTGGAGAAACCGGTCAGTCCTAGAGGAGATCAACCCTGACTGCTGTTTAGAAGGCCAGATCCTGAAATTGAAACTCAAATACTTTGGCCACCTAATTCGAAGGAAGGACTCACCGGAGAAGAGCCTAATGCTGGGAAAGGTTGAGGGCAATAGAAGAAGGGAATGACAGAGAATGAGGTGGCTGGATGGAGTCACTGAAGGAGTAGGCGTGAGCCTAAATGGACTCCAGAAGATGGTAGAGGACAGGAAGGCCTAGAGGAACGTTGTCCATAGGGTCGCGATGGGTCAGACATGACTTCACAACTAACAACCACAACAACAAACCCTAATTATACATTTGGCAATCCCCAAGTCTTGAACTCCTTTGAAAGCCATATTCTGAAACACTAGCTTCACTGTACTACCAGACCTACCAAAGACAGCACTAAACTAAACTTTTTGAGCCCAGAATTGACACTGTAATAGTGCTATAATTAATCTTGCTTTTTGTTTATTGCTGCTGGAAAAAAACATCAATTATTTTATTATACTGTACCATGCTCCAGTAATTACCTGCAAAGAAATAATATTTTGACATGTGACTGTGTTTGTGATCTATCATTATTAGTGACTAATATGTTTTGCCTGAGCATCATTGATAGTTAGCAGGCAGCAATGTTGTTCACAAAGTACTGCAATCTCCAGTTATGTTCTAGCTGGGAAAAGCTATTTTTCTTTTAAATCACATTGTATTGATTCTGTTTTTGATATGCTCAATATTTCTTTTTTATGTCCTGTTTGTAGCTCCCTTGGAAAGGTTGCATTTATGTTTCAAAATGTGTACTAGAAGCCATTTAAAACTCGGAATTCTACCCATAGGGAACTAGTGCCTAACAAGCTGTAGATGCTGGATTTTAAAAAAAAAATGACGAAAGTGCATTTGGGTCCCCAGCAGAGACATTTTCAGTAATGTTCCTATTTTTTATTTGTATGCTTGTTTTTTTTTTGTGTGTGTGTGTATGTGTGTGTGAGACAGAGAGAGAGACAGAGAGAGACAGGGACAGACAGCATGTAAGACAAATAATTTTCCTGTCAAGCCAACGCCTATATTTAGCATGAGCTTTTTAAAAATAACTTGGCTATCCATTATTTCCAACTATCATATAATTGTAGAAAGTCAGGTTTGTTTTAAAGGCAAAAGAGGCACTAAAGATAAGCCTTTCCTACAGGGATACTCACAGGAATGACAAGCTTGAATCCTTGTTCCTATTTTATGACCATGAGATACACACCATGCATACTACACACCTAAGAAAATGGCGGAGCTTTGATTACATAATTGCAAATACCATCTGATCTTGTTGGACCACCCTTGCAGATTACCTCTGCTTGCAGTCAATATCAGAACAGGCCAAAAAAGCTAAGCTAGTTTTAAACCATGCCCAATGGCAAGATAAACCTAACCAGTTATCTCATGACATGTCTGAAAATCCTTGGGCAGGTGAGGAATGAGCACCTTTTTTCAGTTTACTTCTGATACTCTCATGATTTTCTTTCAGTCTGATGGTATGGATTGTTAGGTACAGTCTTTTTTTTTCTTAAAAAAATGAAAGCAGGACTAGGCTGTGGCAATGCAAATTCCACCTTGTTCATATTCATAGCAGTGGGATATCATAGCATATTACCAGAAAGATGAAGCTTTCCATCAATTAATTTCCATTTAGCATCAATCTTGATTCATCCAACTCCCCTCCCCCTCCCCCTTCTGGTACCTCTGGATAATGCCCTACTTCCATAGGATTATCCTTCTTTTGATTTGAGAGCAAAACAAAGAACAAATCAGATCAAATAACTGAATGATTATTTGGGGATGAGAATGGATATTTGGCCTTATTAAAAACTAATCCAGAGCAAAGAATCAAATGATCAAAACAGATTTTGCTTTTAGTAAAGGAGTTTAGTGATTGGTGATTAGACTTTATTCCATTGTAAGATTCCCTAAATACTGATGCACCAAAATACTTATTAAACTATGACATAACATTCAAATACTGATGGGTAAAAATATCACATTTCTTTTTACGATATTAAATTATATTATTATAAACTTCTATGCAGTTGGAATACTAGATTTAATTCTTGTATAGAAAAAACATACAAAGAGGTTTTATGTGGTTACAATTTTGTGCTGAGTTATAAATGATGTTTGAAATAAAAAATCAATTGTTTTATACTTCTCACAATCTTTTGCAGGTGAAGAACACAGTATGAATATGAGATAGTGATAGTATGTACAATATGTATAAAATGCCTGGAAGAAGCCCCTCCCCCCAAAACAATTAATCTCTGGCATTATCATCTTTCCCAGTTAACTTGGCTTTGCATTGGTCTGCTAGCTTTGGAGATCACACCAAAGGTGTGACTGGGACATCTGAACATTCAGTCAGTTGACCACATCTACTAAGCTGAACCAGACTGAGGTATATTTCATAATTCCATGTATTTATTTTTCTAACTGTTCAGAAAATAAAAGGCTTTGAGAGAAAATGGGAATTGGGGTTCCCAATTTCTTTATAAATCTCTGTTGTATGTGGTTAGACATATTTAACTTACTTAATCAGTTAATAAGCCACCTCAGTCACTTACAGCAAGTCTAGGCATCAAGCACAACATGGCTGTTGTGTTGCTACAATTTCTGGTATTCCCATTCTTGATGATGTCACTCACTTTAGACTTTGTTTTTGGAAACTAACTTTGCCTGTTCTTTACCCAGTTACACCAATATGAACCTTGAAAGACTTAGTGATACACTATAATTATACATTATCCTGGGATCTGTCATCATGGATCTGGAATGTATGCTTCTCTTAATGAACCCCCAAGAAATAGTAAAAAGGAAAAGTCTACACAAACTGCTATTGAACTTGAGCTAGGGCTGATGTCTATATTTCCTTTTCTTTCAGAACATTGCAAAGAAATGCGTTTCTACTTTCACATGCTTTCCCAGATTGCAAGAAGAAAGTATTTGGGGAAATAAAACTTTTTCTTTCTCTAGTACCTGCCTGTAACTAGAAATCCCCCAAAGAAGATGTTTATTTTTATTTGTATATTTTTGTGTATTTAAATTGTAATAGATACCGTGAGGGTGAAATGCCACTGAGTGTCTTTCATGAAAGGTATGCAAATATAACCAATAACTATGCAAATTATGTTTGTTGTACATGATTAAGTATGTAAATTAAGTATTCTGCTGAAACATGTGATGATGCATTTCCAGTGTGAGTCCAACTTATAGAAAAGTTACCCATATTGTTTATAGTATTTCTTAGATTTCTTTTAACTTACCCAAGTGGAATGCATACTTTTATAAATTTTGACCTATATAATTGATGAATAAGATTGGATCTTGGAGGGAGAGATTTATATAACTGTACAACTGGGTGCAATTTATCTAGTCTAAGCATAGCATAGATTTAGTGGTCCCCGAGCAGTAATCTAAGCAGAGTTAGCCAGTTATAACCACCTCCCATGCATAATTCAATGAAATGAGTAAGATTATTTTGTATTTCCTATGGGTAATATTTACATCTCAACTCAATATTGCTAAATTCTACAAAGATACATGTTCTGAAAGAAAAGCAAACATGGTGTATAGTTTAAGATGATCTAACTCAAGTTTAACAGCAGTTTCTTCTGTAATTTTCCACTCTACACTGCTCTGTTCTGATGCCACTTGGAAAATTGCGTCCAGCCCAGGGCACCCCAGTGACAAACTGGGGCAAACTGAAAGAAAGGCTACTACGATTGTGAAATATTTACAGTTCAAAGCTATGATGAATGGACTAGGGTATAATTAACCTATAAGGGAAAAAACAGTCTTCAGTTCTACATAGAACTAGTCTCTTTTTATAAAACCATGAAAGCCTTTATCTTTTTTTAGGGGAAAGCTTAAATGTAATAAACAAGGACTGTTTGGAAAGCATGGGATCTTGGCAGACAAAGAAAAGGCCTTCAAATAAATAATTTGAATTGCAAATGTTAAGAACAAAATAAATCATGCACATCACCCAACCTTATCTTCTTTCATGGATTGTTATAGGCAGTCCATGTTGTCCTACACATTCCCTTTTAATTTCAATGAAGTTTGACCAGGGATTAAATTTAATGAATCAATCCACATAAATTCTAATGTTTATTGAGAAGAAACTATAATTATCACAAATACTGAGAAGCCATTGAAAGCTACAGCTCATGTTGGGTCCTATTATTTTCTCCTTTTAATGTGCAGTTCAAAACTCCTTGTACCTGCTGATACTATTACACAGTATTTCCCTATTCCTCCACTACATATTGCTCTGTCTGCCAATGGCAGGAATAGGAAATCCTCAAGAAGATGTTATTAGGCTCTGAAATGAATTTTATAGTATATTATAAAGGAAGAGTCTTCCATGTAGATGCTAACTCAGTATTTTTCAAACTTGGCAACATTAAGATTAATGGCCTTCAACTCCCAGAATGCTGGCTAGGAGAATTCTGGGAGTTGAAGTCTACAAATCCTAAAATTGCTAGGTTTAAAAAATATTGGGCTGGAGTGATTGAAGCCCAACACATCCAAAAACCACTAGATTAACTCGTGACCTCCCGTTTAGATTACTGCAACGCTCTCTACATGGGGCTGCCCTTGAGGACCACTCGGAGGCTTCAGCTGGTGCAGAATGCGGCCGCGCGAGTTGTGATGGGGGTTTCCCGATACTCCCATGTAACACCTCTACTCCGCGAGCTGCATTGGCTTCCGGTTGCTCTCCGGGTGAGATTCAAGGTGCTGGTGATGACCTATAAAGCCCTAAATCAGGGGTGTCAAACTCAATTTCATTGAGGGCCGCATCAGCATTGCGGTTGCCCTCAAGGGGCCGGGTGGGTATGGCCAGGGTGGGCGTGGCCTACTGGGTGGGCGTGGCTAGAGTGCGTTTGGCCTACTGGGTGGGCATGGCCAGCTCTGCATCGTTGGCATCAAGGGTGCCTATGGGGGCCTGGGCAGGAGTGGGACAGAGCTGAGGGTCTCTGGCAGGAGGAGGGTCTCTGGGCCAGGGCCAAGGCAGTGGGGGCCGTTCCCTCACTCTTTCCAGGATGGCTTCGCGGGCCGCATGAAACCACTTCGCGGGCCGCATCCGGCCCCCGGGCCTTGTGTTTGACATGTCTGCCCTAAATGGCTTGGGTCCGGGATATTTGAGGGAACACCTGCTGCCGGCATCAAGCTCCCTTCGTCCAGTGCGG
>JAKJMR010009427.1:0-11853 GCA_024449315.1 Daboia siamensis | reverse complement strand
CTGTGGCAAGTTCTTAAAGAGATGGGAGTACCAGACCATCTTATTTGTCTCTTGAGAAACCTATATGCGGGCCAAGAAGCAACAGTGAGAACTGGACACGGAACCACTGATTGGTTCAAAATTGGGAAAGGAATCCGGCAAGGCTCTTTACTGTCGCCCTGCCTATTTAACTTATATGCAGAGCACATCATGAAAAAGGCAGGGCTAGATGAATTAAAAGTTGGAATTAAGATTGCTGGAAGAAATATCAACAACCTTAGATACGCAGATGATACCACTCTAATGGCAGAAAGTGAAGAAGAACTAAAGAACCTCTTGTTGCAGGTGAAGAAGGAGAGTGCAAAACCTGGGTTGAAACTTACGGTGACACAGCCAGAAAATTCTGTTATAGAATTGATGGAGTTAATAATGCAATATGGGAAAGTTTCTGGATTTAAGGTTAATATACAAAAAACTAAAATGTTGTCTAAAAATATGACAGTATTACAAAAGGCAGCTTTAGAAAGGTTAACTGGATTTGAAATTGTTGAAAGGGTTAAATATTTGGGGGTATATTTGACACCCTCAAATGTAAAATTATACAAAAATAACTATGAAAAGCTATGGAACAAAGTTCAAAAAGAATTGGATAGTTGGAAAAAATTACAATTGTCATTATTGGGAAGAATTGCAGCAGTGAAAATGAATGTTTTGCCAAAATTTCTATTTTTGTTTCAAATGATACCCATTCTTAAAAAGGACTCAAACTTGGAGGAATGGCAGAAGGGTATTAATAAATTTGTCTGGGCAGGGAAAAGGCCACAGGTTAAATTTAAAATTATGCAGGATACGCGTGAAAGAGATGGTCTAAAAATGCCCAATCTTAAATTATATTATGAAGCTGCTGCATTATCAGTGATAAGTAATTGGATTAACTTAACACAAGGGAGATTATTGAATCTTGAAGGTCATGATTTGCTATTTGGTTGGCATGCATATTTATTGTATGACAAGAAGGTAGATAATGTGTTTAAGATACATATTTTAAGATATGCTTTGTTGTAAGTTTGGAAAAAGCATAGATATAAGTTAAATTACAAGATACCTTTATGGGCAATACCGAAACACGCAATAGAGAACATAAATGTTGGATTCAAACATGATGTGACTACATATAAGGAAATCTTAAGTTTGGAGAGGAATGTATGGTGTTTGAAGCCATATCATTTTTTACGAGGAAAAAAGATTGTTCAAACCTGGTTTCAGTATGGGCAACTACAAGCCAGGTGGAAAGAAGATCAGAAAATTGGTTTTTTAATGAATGATGAAAACTTGGTAAAGCAAATTAGAAATCAGGGTCCAGCACATATCAAACGGATATATCTTGCATTGATAGAAATTGATTCAGAAACAGAAATTGTTAAAGACTGTATGATAAAATGGGCGCAGAATATTCAGGAAGTTATTACAATGGACACTTGGGAAAAGATTTGGGTGAGAAATGTAAAATTTACACAAGCTCAAAATTTAAGAGAGAACTTTTATAAAATGTTTTATAGGTGGCATTTAGATCCTAAAAAGTTAGCAAGTATGTATCCGAATTATCAGCCTAAATGTTGGAGATGTGGTGGCGAAGATGCAACGTATTTTCATATATGGTGGACTTGTAAAAAGGTCAAAGCATTTTGGATTAAAATTTGGTGGAATACGCAGAAGATATTCAAGAAAAGGATAAAGTTTTGTCCGCAATTGTTTTTATTGGGCATTATTACTGATACTACTGTTGTGGACATTAAGCTGATGCTGAACTTGACTACGGCAGCGAGACTTTTAATAGGGCAATACTGGAAGAAGGAAGAACTGCCGACTATAGAAGAATGGACTTTAAAGGTTTCCAACCTGGCGGAAATGGCGAAGATTTCAGCGTATTTGAAAGACCATTCGCAACAACGATATAATGCGGAGTGGAAAAAATGGATTGATTACATTCAGAATAAATATGGGACTAAAAAGTTTCATTTAGCATTTGAATAAGTATTGATTGGATATTTATATTGCTTGTAGTCATTTTATAAGAGCTAAAGTGCGGTAGATTTAATAGTTTATTGTTATTAGCATATGGTAGTTTATGATTGTTTTTTTTATTTTTATACCTTGTATTCAGCTCTGGGAAGTCGGGGAGGGGGGAGGGGGGAAGGGGAGGGTGGGAGGGTGGGATTGGGTTGGGAAGGGAGGGAGGGGGTGGGGATGTTAAAGATAAAATGTACTGAAAAACTTTTCAGTAAAAAAAAAAAAAGGCTGAGCGCCAAAGAATTGAGGCCTTTGAACTATGGTGCTGGAGAAGACTCCTGCGAGTCCCTTGGACTGCAAGGCGATCAAACCGGTCAGTCCTAGAGGAGATCAATCCTGACTGCTCTTTAGAAGGCCAGATCCTGAAGCTAAAACTCAAATACTTTGGCCACCTAATGAGAAAGAAGGACTCACTGGAGAAGAGCCTAATGCTGGGAAAGATTGAGGGCAATAGAAGAAGGGGACGACAGAGAATGAGGTGGCTGGATGGAGTCACTGAAGCAGTAAGCGTGAGCTTAGATGGACTCCAGAAGATGGTAGAGGACAGGAAGGCCTGGAGGAATGTTGTCCATAGGGTCGCGATGGGTCGGACACGACTTCGCAGCTAACAACAACAACAACAACATCCACTGTAGGATGAATGCCTCTTTTGCATAGTTCCAACCAATACAGTCCTGAGCTTTCCAATTGGATCTCCTTTGCCAACTGTGAAAGGGTATTATTCTTTGAGAAATACATCTAACCCATAGTTTGGGTGTGGCATCTGCTGAGATCATACAGGAGAGTAATGGAGTGACTATTGCCATGTAAGATGATTTGGAAGTCTTCAGAAGTGTTGTACTGAGATTATTGAATGTGAAATCCTTGAAAGTTAAACTCTAGGGTCAGTTAAATTTCCAAATGCATGCAATTGTACAGTTTAACTTGATGCAATTCTTTTTTTTTTCAAGCTGAAGCTTAAATACATACTCATGTGACTAACAAAGCAGGTTGAACCACACAAAAATTGAATTTGGTTTGATTTTAACTTGTTATATCAAGTTATAGTATTTAATGGTCCATCTCCCTTTCAACATTTTAAGTGGGTGGCAGCATTTCTGAGAATTTCTAGGTTCTTTTTCTTTTCAGAGAATCATACAAAACTCTGAAACCTCACATTATGTAGCCTTGATTTAAGTTATTTAGGCCTTGAAAGGTCATTATGAATACTGATTATTACCCTGAAATATCCATCAATACAGCCTTGCATTTTCTTGTATCTAACAGCATCCAGTTGCATTCTGAGTCAATCGGATTTTGATGGTTTTGTCCAGGTAACTCACATGGAAAGTGTATTGCAATTCTTAATCTAAATGTAACTGAAGTATGAATCAGTGTGATCAAGTTTTCAGGCAATTGACAAAACTTGCAGAACCAAAGCACAAGCCCTTCTAGTCATAGCTGCTATTTCAGTCTGAAATCACTAATGATGTCTGAACCTGATGTTTTGGATAATAACACGGTGATTTATTTTATTTATTTATTTTTACTCCAATACAATGTCCTGCTCAAGAACAATTTTGTCTAGCTTGACTAAGCCTTAATTGAGAAGTTGTAGGTGTCCTCTGAGCTTAATTGTTTTGTTACCTGACTAGATAACTTCTTCAGTGCTAGAAGGGAGTGGGATTCGCTCTCTGTTTATATATAGTATCTTGCCCTGTCAATGTAGATAGGAATGTTGTTTTCTCCATGGACGTTTCTTCTTTAGGCTGTTATTTACTGTGTGATTGCATTAATAATTCTTTAATTAGGGTATTGTTCACTGCTTGATTGCTTCTCTAGTGTTAATTGTGGTGTTAATCCTTGTTTATCTGGGTGTTGATTGCTAGTGAGGAGGCATTCTGGTGTTTTCACTTTATTTTTAGCTTTTTTGTTGTTTCTTTTGAATAGTGTGTAAATATCGTTGGTCTGTTATTGATTGATTTGTCTGAGTGCTAACTTTCCAGGAATTCCTTGAGCATTTTTTGAATTTGGCCTGGTCTAGGAGGCTTACAGTTGCCTGTTGAAACTATGATTAAGTCATCCTCATGTTGTGAAATTAAGGAGATTTCCTCAAATCTTCTGGCTGCTAGTTGGCAATCATGGATATCCTCTGCTAGTCTTATGCCTGTTTGGACTACATAGTGGCTGTTACAGTCTTTATCGTGTAAGTTGTAGATCACTCCTTGTTTATCTTCTTGGCCTATTGGGTCTTTTGGTTGACTTAAGATGTTCTGGAATTGGAGCTTTAGTTAATTTGTGTGCTGTGTGGTTGCAATGGTCTGTTAATTGTTTCTGAGATGTTTTTGATGTATAGCTGCGTTATTCTTTTCATAGCTTGGGTTAATAGTGCTCTAGTGTGTTCAGTGGTCATGCATTTTTTGTAAAGCTGCATGGATATCCATTTTGTTGGAAGATGTTGCACAGATACTCTGTTTCTTTTCCTGATGTGGGTTGCTGCAGTGGGTTGCTGCAGTGTGTTAATACTCATCTGAATAACATTCTTGTGGGAGGCTGGATTACTTTGGTAGTACAGTATTTGATCACAGTGAATAGTTTTTCAATATTTCTAATTTGTTATTATTTCTTCTGCTGATGAGGATGTCTAGGAGAGCAGTGTGTTATTGTTTTTCTTCTTTCTTCTTCTCTTGTGAATTTTTTTATTATACACTAAGATCAAAATATCCAGAATCATGGCTCTCATCAATTTCTGCCTCACTACCTACTTTTAGTTTGATGGACAAAAATACTAACAAATTAGAGAAACATGGGATTACTACTCTCAGGACTGATAGCAGAGAGTGTGACATAGAATATAGAAACCATAGCACTTCCACATATACAAGCAAAAATATGGAACTGGTATCTAGATTTACCTTTGTCATAATGGAAAAGGGAAAAACTAGAGAAGACACCTGAAAAAATAAACAAATTCAAAGGAATAAAATTCACAGGAGAAGAAGAAAACAACATACTGCCCTTCCTGGACATTCTCATCAGGACAGAAACTTGCAGCAAAGTAGAAACACAAATTAAAGATATTCAGAGAACACCAAGGACTTCTTAGTTCAACCTTGAACAACATACGTTCTCTTATATTGGTGAACATTGGTTCTTATTCACATATTTTTTTCCAGATGCCACAAACATTTTCCTCAGAATAAGTAACAAGAAAAAATAAACCTAACCTTGTATGGTGCTGAATAGTCCACCAGCTCCCTTCATTAGTATATCACAAAGTTTAAAGAAAGAATCCCTTCAATTTCCATGAAGTAATCCACCAGGGATTCCCTAATAGCCTGTATCTCTGCTGCTAACCAAAATCAAAATTAAGGTAAGGTAAAGTTCCCCCACATATGTGTGCTAGTCGTTTCCGACTGTAGGGGCTGGTGCTCATCTCCGTTTCAAAGCCGAAGAGCCAGCGCTTGTCCGAGGACTTCTCCATGGTCATGTGGCTGGCATGACTAGACGCCAAAGGCGCACGGAACGCTGTTACCTTTCCACAGTAGTGGTCCCTATTTTTCTACTTGCATTTTTACGTGCTTTCGAACTGCTAGGTGGGCAGAAGCTGGGACGAGTAACAGGCGCTCACTCAGTTACGCGACACTCGGGATTCGACCCGCCAAACTGCCAACCTTCTGATCGACAAGCTCAGCGTCTTAACCCACTGATCCACCACGTCCCTTAAATCAAAATTATAACCTGACAAATGGCTCACCTTTCTAGGGATTTTGAGGATGTTGTCAAATTGCCTGAATTTCATACTTTTGAATGGTAAAATCCTTTGACTTATCACAAACTGCTTTAATGCTATTTCACTCACCTTTCTCAAATTGAGTTTCTAAAGGAGCCTGCACTGACTATTCAATTTTTTTTTTAACAAAAATACAGTTTGGCATGTCTAAACATTTAGGGCATGTCTGATGTGAAAGACCAGGACCATACTAGGAGTTCCAATTTAGAATTAGACATGCCTAAGCACTGAAATCTAAACTAAAGTTTAGAACTATTTTGGCACTAGATAAAGATCAACAGAAATCAACAGAGTTTGGACTTAGTCTATTTGTGGCTACATAGAGACTCTGGGCTGATTCATTTGCCCCCAGGTTCTGTTGCTCCTTCTCCTACAGCCACAAACAATCCACAGGGCACACATACAGTCTCATCATTCTGTTTTTGTGGGTCCTGAAGCATGTTTCTCAGACCAGCACAAAAATTTTCAAAGAAAGATGTATAACTGATGTCTTCTATTTATTTATCCATTGCACAAAACAATATCAAGCAATGTATATGTGAGAAATATTACCTAGATTGATAGCATCTACTTTTAATATGCCCCCCACACAAAAAAACCCATAAAAATTGAAAATACCTAATCTACAAGGGGGCGGGGGATTGAGAACATTCCATTAGTATAATATGCTTTGTGGCCTTTAGAGACTGAACTGTTCCCAGCAGGCAAGTAAGTGACATGCTCTCCTTCCTTCCTTCCTTCCTTCCTTCCTGCCTGCCTGCCTGCCTGCCTGCCTCCCTGCCTCCCTGCCTCCCTGCCTTCCTGCCTGAGTGGCTTTTGAGTCCTTAATGTCTGACCTGCTTAAAAGGCTGGATCACAGCAGATTTAGGTAGGGATCTTGACCTGCAGTTGTCTGGTTGATTTCAAAGCTGGGAAATACTCCAGATGGGCAGATTTATCATACATCCCTTTTTAATTTTTTACTAAAATAATATAGCAGTGTGCAGCACTCAAATATGGGCAGCGAAGAAGTAAAGATTCCTAAGAAATAAATGCCTATAAAGTGAATTACATCTGCAAAGTGACATGGATGTCCAAAGCTACATTCATTAAAAGGATGAATGCTTGCAAAGGAGAAATGCTTTGCATTCAAAATCCAGTGACAAAACATCTCATCAACAGTATGAAAAAGTCTCATAGAGGAGCTAATCCAGTAAAGAATGTATGCTGTTTTTAACTTCAGCAGTACTATCAACTCTCTTTTAAGCATAGTAATTCTTCTGCATTGAAGCTTGAATCTATTGAAGCCATTAACCTTTTCTATTGTTCAGCATTTATGTGGCAAAGAGTTAACACGTAAAATGCAAACAAATATTTACTTGATAGGTAGGCAGATGGCAGACATAGATTACCAAGTGTGAAATATTGATTACCCTTTTTGCATATGTGAAATGCCATAGAAAATGGATTTCCATTTCTAAAATTCTAAATAGGAAAAAAGTAATAGCATTCCACATCAAAGAATGTCTTTGAGAGCAACAATCATTGAATATAATTGTCTGACTATATCCTTGCATATTCATTGTATGGTATTTAAACTAAAATGTATCTTCACTGTTTAAAATCTTTTGTTAAAATCTTTTTGTTCAATAAGCACTATATAATCATAAATTGCTTTATGTTTTAATTCTTTATAAACAAATTGTTATAAATAATATTGTGCGGTTGATTAAGAGATTATTCTCAAATTATAATAATAGGAACTACTGATTTGCTTTTTCTTCTGTTCAGTTGTGTCAGATTCTCAGAGAATGCCTAGATACATCCCTGCAGTTTTCCTGGCAAGATTTTGCAGACTGCCATTACGGTACCTCCTTCCTAGGGATGAAAGAGAGTGACTGGTCCAATAGCACCCAGTTAGCTTTGTGCTTAAAGTGGGGCTAGAATTCAAGGAATCTTGTATCTAGTCTGATGTTTTAATTATTACATCAAATTTGTTTTGTTACTGTTAGGATTATTACCCAATTTACTGGGATATTTACTCAATCTCAAATTCCCATCATGGTTTCTGGAAATATACATGTAAAAATTCTATAGTTCCCACGATGCTCAGGATAAAAGCTAGAGATTTCAAATGAGGGTTGAGGATAGAACAGTTTAAAGATAAGTGCCAGTGGCTCATTAATTGATCAGCCTATATGGCACTTTCACATTCTGCTTCCTGAAGTTTACAATTGGAAATTGGCAAGGACAAGAGGGAAGAAAGAATAAATGATTGGGTTCTTTGACATATGCCATGGGGATGGGAGAACAAAGGGAGGATCTGATGGAGGAGTTTGATGTTATAGATCCTGAATTCATGAAATTTGAACTGATCCAACTGAACAATTTAATCAAGGCATCTATCCTTCCTCAAGGCCAGGAGGTATCCATCCTCCCTCAAGCCCTCTATTTGCTGTTATTCAGCAGCTAACATTTGGTTTGTGAAGCACTTGGCTAAATTGTCCACTAAAAGTGGACTGCTAGTAGTTCTCTATTCTAGGGCTTTATAGCTTTGTGATAATGATGCCAATGGCAAACACATAGGTTGCCATGTCTAAAAGCCAAAGCTGCTTGCCAATGCAGCATAATGGAGCTCAGTAGTGAAGAGAACAGTTGAAAACAGATTGCAAATATGAATGATAATTTGGCTCATTGATTTCCAGAGTAGCAAAGCAGTGTGCTGGTGACCCAAAACACAGAATCTGCAGCTGAGCAAAAACTCCATCCAATCCAATTCATTAAGGCAATGCAGGATGTGGGGAAATTGTGTTTTTATATTTTTTTATGTTTTTTTTCTAATCCATCAGTCAGTCAGAAAGGATGGGATTTATTAAAAAAAAGTTTCCTGAGGGTATACTTTCTTATACACACATAGATGTGTGTGTGTGTGTGTGTGTGTGTGTGTATGTACATATGTGTCTCAATGCATGTCCTCAGGATTAATGTGGCATCATGTGATTGTGTAGTGAAAGATAATATAGAATAATGTAATATACATATACCTAAGTGACAAATTCTTACAAACCTTGAAAGCAAGGGAAAGAGAGGGAATGACAGGTGTTCAGTTTATTATTATTATTTGATTTATTACCACCAGTAATAAGATCCTGAGCAGCTTACATCTTCAAATATACAGTTTTAACTAATTTGAATTAGTCCTACCTTCCTGGTGCTGTGAATTCTCTTTTCACCAAAATTCTGTTCCAAGAAAGCTGAAAATCATGTATTTGTATCTATTTAAGCTGTATTTGCATGACAAACTGAACCACATTTTAGTCAAAGAAATCAAATATAGTAAAGATAGTAATGGGATTTTTTTTGTCCTTAAGGAGTAGAGCATTAGGGTAAATAGAGCAAGCAGCAAATTCTACCTCATGAAATCTTGACACTGACTACTCTATAGCCCACTCATCATCTCATCCAGACATCTTGAGGCCTGTTTTCAAAGCTGTGTTTGTCTAATGTAAGCATTAGATTTGTGAAATGGAGAAAGGAAACCAGATTTTCAGCGTGCTGAAGTATGTGCCAAATATCACATCCATTGTTTGCATACTGCTTTTATATCAGGAGTGCTGTTATATACCATTACTGTCAGAATCCATTTATATCACATTTCATAAATGTATGGGTAGAATATTGTACTTATTCTGGGGATTCTGCCATCTCTCCGAGGTGGGGGGGAGAGGATGGTTACTCAGATTGTATAGGCTGTCTTCAAAGAGCAGGGTAGCTTTTGATCTGAGGGGGACAGGGGGAGAGAGAGATCTGGATTACATCTCCATTTGCAGCTGAAAAGGAAGAAGCAATAACAATAAAACCAAGGAGAGCTCCCTTTCCCACAAAAAAGCCTGACACCTAAGTAAATGATGTGAGCCTGACCAAATGGATGAGGGGAGGAGGATGAAATGGGAATGCTTTATATAGGATTGAAATGTAATTCTTTAGATCCCGTCTTGTATTGCCACAATCAATCTCATCCTAGTAAACTTTTCCTTTTGGACGAACTTGCATCCAAGAGTTCTTATTTCCTAAGATATGGATTGAGGTGGGTCCTGACAATTACAATGATATATTTCAGCTGAGTATTATATTACAACCAAAACAACAATTCTATAAGTTCTATGAAATTCATTTATGTAAGCTTACATGTAAATCTAAATAAAAACTCTGAATATTAAACAGTTATTCTGTATGGATCTGTTTCTCTAAAAACTTATCCAGTGTTTTTAATTGTAGCTGGGTTCTTTTCCCCAGTTTCAATTGGTGTTGTTACAACTCAGAAATCAGCATCTGGTTAGCATCATCTAGGCGAGCATATTGCATATAATTGCCAATAGTTTCTGTATAATCAGGAAGACCAAATGCATCGCATGTAGCAAACTGACAGCTTCAAAAAATATTTTGGGTTCAGAACAAATTTGGCCTTATTAAAAAAAAAGAAATAAAGCTCCATTCCCACCAGCCTCTGAAAGAGGCTTGTGCTCTTTTGACACTTCAGGTGATGAGTCTTTTAGTCATGATTATTTACTGGCAATAAGTAGTTCCTTTGCATGGTGATTTTAAATAAGCCAATCCATACTAAATATACTAACTCTGCTTGCACAATATTGAATTTTTGATTTTGTGAGGAGATGAATTGGTTGGATGCAGATCTGAAAAGGCATTTTCTATTTGGGGAAATATTAGCAGGTCCTGCACAAATCACGGGTAGATAATATGGTCTCTGAGGTTGCTTCCAAATATATCATTCTATAAAATGGAATATTAGAATATGAGTTCCAGATCAGCATGTTTACAACCTATCTTGTATATAGTAATGTACTGTATATAGTGATAACTTTGAAAAGTTGCAATTGGTGCAGAAAGTGATAGCTAGAGTGCTATTGCAGGGTTCACATGATGCCTAATCAGAAAGATCTGTGTGAGGTACCAACTACTTGTCAGGCATAAATAATAAATTTAAACAAATATAAATAAACAGATTATTTGTGATGCTGCTACTAAATGAGTTATGTCCAAATACAGAATATTAAATATATATTGTGATCATCTTAGGTAGCTGCCCTCTGTTTTTAAATATATTTTCAGCAGGACAAACACATGGCTGTACTCAGCAGATGTGTGACTAAACATTTGGCTCCTTCCCAAGAATATATATTCCACTTTAAATCAAATTTAAGTACATATTCACCTTTAAATCAGGGTAATTATATATACTGTAAGGAAGACATTTCTCACTCACAATTTATCATATTCTAAGCCATCCTAGAGCTCTTAAAAACTGCTTAAGCATAGCTCTTTTTCTTGTTTAGACCTTCCGAATTAAAATGAAAAAGTTCAGGATAGTCAATCCTATTAACTGATTTAACTGGTGGGTCAAAAAAGCCAAGATTTGCTTTAATGACCCTAGTCATGCAATCAAACTGGCAAGGCAAGTTTCAAGATTAAATGTCCTGAGTACCCTCATTGAGCTGAATATAATATACAATATCAAAGAAAGGAATGATCAAGTATGACAAAAAAAAAATGATAGCACACAAGGTAATATTGTATGTGTTTGGTGTGTATTGTGTATATGTATTATGACCCAGGTGGTCAAGGCAAGGCAGGCCTCTAAAAATTTCTTTATTTCTCTTAAACAATGTTCCAGCCAACAGCCCTCCAACTACTGGTAAGGTTCCACCCTCACGCTACCCTGAAGGCAGACACCCTCAGTTCCCAAAACAACAGCCCCTACAGTACCAAGAAAGCCCCCAGAGTAGGAGCACGCTCACAGGGCAAGGTCCAGGGTTCCAAATCCAATCCACCAGGCAGGGTCCAGGCACAAACAAGGGCAGTCAAAACAGTTCCAAAGCTCCAGTGAAGCAAAGGCCAAATGTAGGCCACCAGAGAAGGACGAGGTCCAAAACAAAATAACCAAACAGGTGGTAAGAAAATAGGGGAACTCAGGCACCACACAGGTTATGTGGAAAGTAAACACAGGGTCAGTCATAAAGGATATTTCCTTCTGG
>JAKJMR010009416.1:0-18464 GCA_024449315.1 Daboia siamensis | reverse complement strand
CCCCAATTGGGGAAATTATATGTATCCTTGGCCAATCAGAAAAAACGAGGTATTGCTGTGTATGACCACAAAGGATTAGTGACACAACAAGTGTACTGTGATGAAGAGGGAAGAATACTAGCGCTAGAAACTAAAATAGGTTTCAATCAGGTATTATTAGTAGTTGTATATGCACCTAATATGGATCAGAAAACTTTTTTTAAAAAGTTATATAAGAAACTAACTGATCTTGATTAGAAAATATTTGTATTTTGGGGGACTTTAATGCGATTAAAGATGTCAATAAAGACTATGAACCAGGGGCAGGCCCCCCAAAATACATAAAAAGACAAAGGAAAATTCTGCCTAAAATATGGGATAAGCTAGTAAGCCAAATTGGACTTTCAGACGTATGGAGAGATTTGCATCCTACTCAGAAACAATTCACTTATTTTTGCCCCAGCCACTATTCATGGTCTCGAATAGATATGTTTTGGTCGACATCTGAAATCAAAGAGACCTTCATAGAGGTAGAGATAGACACCAATGTATGGGCAGACCATCACCCTTTAATAGTCAAATGGGCAGGACCTCCCAAAAAAAGGGTGAGGTGGTCTATGAGATCAGATTTAATGAAAGATGAGGAATTTCTCAAAAGTACCAAAAAGGAGTTAGAATTTTTCTTTACAGAAAACAAAAGAGAGGATACTTCTCTGCAAATTATTTGGGACACAGCTAAAGCAGTAGTGAGAGGGCTCGCTATAAAACATTCGGCCCACAGTTGGAAACAAGAAAGATTAAAAAGAGTTGAGTTATTATCAAAATTATCAAAAATTGAGGAGGCGCTGCAATTAGATACCCAAAATTCCCAGCATAAAGAAAAAAAAAGATTTGATTAAACATGAGATTCTTTTGACTGATCAAAAAGAGCTGGCAGATAAAATTAAGAGGAGTAGACAGAGGTACTTTGAACACGCTAATAAACTGGGAAAGTGGTTAAGTTACAGATTAAGAAAGGAACAAAGAGCAAAAAGGATAGACTATTTACAAGATCAGGATGGTAACCTGATGATTAATAAGGAACAAAAACTAAAAATCGCACAAGAATTTTATAGACTACTTTATAGTGAGGAAGAATGTCCACAAAGTAAGTTAGAACAATATTTTCAGAATTATCGCCCCCAACCGATCTCGGATTCTTTTAGACAACTTCTGAATAAGGAAATAACTATAGAGGAAGTTGAGGAAGCTATTAAAAAACAAACAGGTGGGAAAACTCCAGGCCCGGATGGCCTACCTTGTGAATTTTATAAGGAATTTATTGACCTGTTAGGTACTCAATTAAGGGATATATTTAATAACATTTTAACTGATGCAAAAATGCCCGAATCTTGGAGAGAGGCTCATATTTCCTTAATTCCTAAACCTGATTCGGATTTGACGTTGATCCAAAATTACAGACCAATTTCATTATTGAATGAAGACTACAAAATTTTTATGACCATTTTGGCAGAAAGACTTAAAATATTTCTTTCCCACTTTATTCACCAAGACCAAAATGGCTTTTTACCCTATAGACATCTTAATGATAATGTGCGAATAATTTTAAATGTATTGGAATACTACCAGAAACTTTCAGATAGGCCCATGGCGATGATATTTGTAGACTCACAAAAAGCTTTTGATAGAGTTAACTGGAAATTTATTATGTATCAATTAAAAGTAATGGAATTTGGCCCTAAATTTATGAGTGCAATTCAAACAATATATTCTGAACAGTCGGCTAGACTGCTTTTTAATGGAGCGATGTCTGGAGAATTTGGAATTTTTAACGGCACTAGACAAGGTTGTCCTCTTTCTCCATTATTGTTTGTTTTGGCTCTGGAACCACTTCTTGATATAGTTAGACAAGATGAGTCTATTAAGGGCCTCAAAATTAGAGGAGAAGAATATAAACTTCAGGCTTTCGCCGACGATTTGGTGTTTGTGTTAGAGGACCCCTTAATCTCTGGGCCAAATTTAGTAAAAAAGATAGAACAATATGGTGAGGTGGCAGGATTGAAAATTAATAGAGAAAAAACCAAAATGTTGTCCAAAAACTTAACTGATGTAAAAAAAAAAGAAATAGAAGGAATTATGGGATTAAAATTTGTTTAAAAAGTAAAGTACTTGGGAATTGAATTAACTAATAAATGTTCCAATATTAAAGAATTGAATTATGATAAATTATTTGCCAGTACACTACAAAACCTTGACAGGTTTTGGATCAAGCAATAGGGAAATTTGTTTGGTGGGGTAAAAAATCACGAATAAAGGGAAAAATGCTCCAGGAACACAAAACGAGGGGGGGATTGGGACTTCCAAACTGGGAATTATACTACCAAGCCTCTGCACTCCTTTGGATTAAAGATTGGGTATCCCTGTCGAGGAAACATATATTAACTATTGAAGGCTTTGATCTTAACCAAGGATGGCACTCAACCTTATGGTCATATCAAAAAACTCCATCCAAGTACTTTACTAACCACTACATTAGGAGAATTTTGATCAGAATATGGCAAAAAGTTAAAAAACGAATGTATACCAAGATTCCCAAATGGGTAGTCCCATTGGAGATAACAACCCAGCCGACTGTTCACAATCTGAAAAGAAACTGGTCCTACAAGATTTTGATGGATGAAGAAGGGAACCTGAAATCTAGAGAACATTTACAGATACAAGGTATAAATTTAGATTGGTGGTCATATATTCAAATCCAAACCAGGTTTTCTAAGGATAAACAGGAATATGGCATCTCTCAAATTAGTCAACCCCTTGATAAAAGTTTAGAAGGCCCCGGACTAAAATTTATTTCCCGAATGTACAATCTCCTCCTAGCCAGATACATAGATGATGAGATCGTGAAAGATACAATGATAGCCTGGGGGAGAAATATAGGGAGGTTGATCCAACTAGAGGAATGGCAGACAATATGGGCCAGAACGATGAAATTAACATTATCTTCGACATTTAAAGAGAACTGTTTCAAAATGATCTATAGATGGTATTTGCCGCCAGCTAGAATAGCTAAAATGTTTTCAGATGCCTCTGATAAATGCTGGAAATGTAGATTGGCCAAGGGTACTTTTTTTCACCAGTGGTGGACTTGCCCTCAGAGTAAGAAATATTGGGAGAAGGTCCAAAACTGGTTAAAGCAAATAACTGGTGTCACTTTTCCTCTGCTTCCGTACTCTTACCTACTTGGTATAAAACCAAAATTAATTAATAGACAAGATTGGTATCTTTTTGTACATGTTACAACAGCAGCGAGAATAACCTTCGCTCAACAGTGGAAAGATATAAATATTCCAACAGACCAAATGTTAATTAATAAGATTTTGAATTGCGCTATCAATGCAGCATATATCCTTTTTATATGTGCTTGTCCTTGATCTCTAATTTGCTTTACCAAGTTTCCATCATTCATCAAAAAACCAGTTTTCTGCTCCTCTTTCCACCTAGCCTGTAATTGCCCATACTGAAACCAAGTTTGTACAATCTTTTCTTCTTTTAAAATACTATATGGCTTTAATTGCCATACATTCCTCTCAAAGCACAAAATTTCCTTATATGTAATCACATCATATTTAAACCCAACATTTATATTTTCTATTGCGTGTTTCGGTATTGCCCAAATAGGTATCTTATAATTTAACTTATGTCTGTACTTTTTCCAAACTCGCAACAGAGCATACCTTAAAATATGTATCCTCAACACATTGTCCACCTTCTTATCATACAGTAAATATGCATGCCATCCAAATAACAAATCATGACCCTCAAGATTTAACAATCTCATTTGTGTTAAGTTAAACCAATCACTTATCGCTGACAAAGCAGCAGCTTCATAATATAATTTAAAATTAGGCATTTTAAGACCACCTCTTTCAAGCGTTTCTTGCATAATCTTGAATTTGACTCGTGGCTTTTTCCGTGCCCAAACAAATTTATTAATTCCTTTTTGCCATTCCTCCAAATTTAAATCCTTTTTAAGTATAGGTATCACGTTAAGCTCATTCTTGTATAGTTCTTCTGTGTAATTTTGCCACCTCTTCTTAATCTCTTCTGCCTCTGTTAGGTCCCTGCCATTTTGGTCCTTTATCATGCCCATTTTTGTATTAAACGTTCCCTTCATTTCTCCAATTTTCTTGAAGAGATCTCTGGTCCTCCGTATTCTATTGTTTTCTTCTATTTCTTTGCACTGTTCATTTAAGAAGGCATTCTTATCTCTTCTAGCTATTCTCTGGAATTCTGCATTCAATTGGGGGTATCTTTCTTTTTCTCCCTTGCCTTTCGCTTCCCTCCTTTCCTCAGCTATTTGCAAAGCTTCCTCAGACAGCCATTTTGCTTTCTTGCATTTCTTTTTCTTTGGGATGGTTTTGGTTGCTATCTGTTGTACAATGTTGCGAACCTCTGTCCATAGTTCTTCAGGCACTCTGTCTATCAGATCTAATTCCTTAAATCTATTTGTCACCTCTACTGTATATTCAACAGGGATATGATTTAATTCATACCTGAGTGGCCTAGTGGTTTTTCCTACTTTCTTCAGTTTAAGCCTAAACTTTGCAAGGAGAAGCTCATGGTCTGAGCCACAGTCAGCTCCTGATCTTGTTTTTACTGACTGTATAGAGCTTCTCCATCTTTGGCTGCAGAGCATATAGTCAATCTGATTTCTGTGTTGACCATCTGGTGATGTCCATGTGCAGAGCCATCTCTTGGGTTGTTGGAAAAGAGTGTTTGCTATGACCATCGTATTCTCTTGACAGAATTGTATCAGCCTGTGCCCTGCTTCATTTTGCACTCCAAGGCCAAACTTGCCTGTTATTCCAGTTATCTTTTGGCTTCCTGCTTTAGTATTCCAATCCCCCATGATGATAAGAACATCATTTTTTGGTGTTAATTCTATAAGGTGCTGTAGGGCTTCATAGAACCGGTCAATTTCATCCTCTTCAGCACTGGTGGTTGGGGCATAGACTTGGACTACTGTGATATTGAATGGTTTGCCTTGGATTCAAACTGAGATCATTCTGTCATTTTGAGGATTGTATCCCAGTATTGCTTTTCCTACTCTTTTATTGATTATGAAGGCTACTCCATTTCTTCTGAGGGATTCTTGCCTGCAGTTGTATACCTGATGGTCATCTGAATTAAATTCACCCATTCCTGTCCATTTTAGTTCGCTGATACCTAAGATGTCCATGTTCAGTCTTGTCATCTCTTGTTTGACCACATCCAGCTTTCCTTGATTCATGGATCTTACATTCCAGGTTCCTATGGAGAAAAATTCTTTACAGCATCGGACTTTCCTTTCACCACCAGACACATCCAGAGCTGAGCATCCTTTCGGCTTTGGCCCAGTCACTTCATTCTTTCTGGTGCTACTAGTACTAGCCCTCTGCTCTTCCCCAGTAGCATATTGGACGCCTTCTGACCTGAGAGGCTCATCTTCCAGCGTCATATCATTTTGCCTTTTGGTACTGTCCATAGGGTTTTCATGGCAAAGATACTGGAGTGGGTTGCCATTTCCTTCTCCAGTGGATCATGTTTTGTCAGAACTCTCTGCTATGACCTGTTCATCTTGGGTGGCCCTGCACGGCATAGCTCATAGCTTCATTGAATTATGCAAGCCCCTTCACCATGACAAGGCAGTAATCCGTGAAGGGGCTTCAGAGCATAAAGTTATACAAATGTTTAATACAATGACATAGTTAAGATGTCAGCACATAGTCAGCCCAGCTGAGATTAGAAAACCTCAAATATTTGATGGAAATAATGCAGCAAGGATGTGGAAACCATTGGGGGTTAGTAATCATGTTTCATCTTTGAATGATGTGCTGCAAGCTTTCAAAATTTACATTGGAGCAAAATAAACAGAAACAATAAAATACAATTTAAACTTAAAAGAATTCAAATTCCCCATGTATGTATAATTTAGTCTCATATTGCACTAAAAATTGCAATCTATTTAACATATTTCTATGGTCACTATAATGTATTGGCCTTTTTCTATATATTGTAAGTGTCTGCTTATATTGCACTGCTTGCTAATTGCTTGAGTTCAACTGCTGAGTGCTAGTTCATGTGTATGCTTGTAACAGTTGCTAGTCGGTCCAGAGTGGTTGTCTCCAGCCAGCTAAGTAGGTCTTTGGGCAGGAAACCTCTGCTTTAAACCTATTGGTCGCCACCTACTGGCCAACTGTATAAATAGCTGTGCAGCCCCTCCCTTGTCGCTTCTGTTATGTCTGACCCCTTCAATAAAGCCTGTTGCTGTTTTGAACCTTCCGTCTCACTCAATGCCTGCAAAAACCGGCTACACAACAGTCACCCAACTTAAAACATACCTTTGGTGTCTCACACAATAATAAAACTACAAATCAGGAAAAAAATGGATTTATGCCTTTACTCATTCAACACCACTGTTGGGAGCAGGACAGCCTTTCTGTGCACAGATGAACTCACATTAAATTTCACATAAGATAGGAATTTGCACTATATCAGAGACCATCATACATAGGCTTGTGAACACTTTTTCATCCTGTAGATGCCCTGTCTTAGACCACATATTGACAAACACACACAGTGATAGGTTGCAAAGTTTACTGAGAAGTTTGTGGAGCATATAAATAACTGGCAGGGATGTATGCGATAAGCAGGACTTTTTTTCTAAAAAAAAAAAAAGGTGCCGGAACACAGAGGTGCTGTCACTGGGAGTGATGCCGGTGTCTGTAAGAACCCCCTCTTGCTATGGCATTTCCACCTGTCCTTTGCACCTCCGCCCCTGCGGCTTGGAGCCACAGGCCACGGGGATTCTCCTCCTTGCAGTTGCCATGCCACAACCCATGCTGAGCTCCCACCCGGAGCTGCTCTGAACCCCGACTCAGAGCTGTGTTCCTTGTGGCAGTGGTCTCTGGTGCTGAACAGCTGATGGCCTCTGGCACCATCCCTGACACCAGCTGAAGACGCTTCTGCCACGGAGCACTGCATCAGGCCACCCGGCATCTCCAGCACCAAACAGCTGATGGCTCTGGCCCTGGCACTCATTCACTTACTGTCCCGTTGCTTCCAAAAGCAGTAAGTGAGCGAGCAAATGGCATTTGGAAGCATTTAGAAGCAATGGGGCAGTAAGTAAGTGTGTGAACGAGCAAATGGCATTTGGAAGCGACGGGGCAGTAAGTGAGTGAGTGAGCAAGAAGCCTTTGAAAGAGACACAGAGAGTGGGGGAGAGACTGAATGAGGTGCCTTTGAAAGAGACGGAGGAGTGAGTGAGAGTGACTGGAGACTTTTGTGAGCAAAGTGTGAGTGAGTGAGGGGGCTTTTGCAAGCGAAGGGTGAAAGAAAAAGGGAAAAGTGAGGGGGAGAAGGGAAAAAGAAAAGGCACTGACCTGACTTCCTCTGTTGCAGATGGAAGCATTAACATTGAACCTCAACTTTTTACTTTTCTATAACATTATAAACTAGCCATTTCTATAATAGCATTTTCAAAATAGAAGACATTATGTGTGAGCGAGTGAGAGAGAGAAAGAGATGAGATTCTTAACTGAAATGTACAAAGAATATGGAAGATCTATGCAAGGACTTAATGTGGTTTTGGGAACACTTCCTGACACATAACATCAGCTGACATTTAGGGCTGAGTTGGTGTCTTTCATTTTTTTTAATGTGGCTTGTTTGAACCTGGAACAAATCTGTTCTTCTTTGTTGTTTTTGTTTCCAAAGCTTTATTTCTTCTGAGCTAATTCACTTTTCCATTGCATGAACCATTTCTGTTTCTTGTACTTTTCCTTCTGTTGTTTTTCTTTGTGAGGTTTTTATTTTTTTGTTTTTCTTTTTGGAGATATCAACTTTTAAATGCAGTGTGTTAAAGCAATTCAACACGGATTTTTCCTTTTTTTCACAATACAATAGCCTCTCATAATAACTGAGAGCCAGGGTTGCTAGCAATTGTAAGGGCTGAAGTTAATTTAAAGGGATTTGATAAAGTAAATCATAGTCTCCTTTTTGATAAAGTGAAAAAAATGGGCTTAATGTGCATGGATTCACAGTTGACTTCAGAGTCATCCTGGTGAGATAGTCAGCATTTAATTTAATAAATAACTTTTTTTTTCAAATGTCTCTATCAGGAATTGAATTTGAATGAAGTTTCAGAAGAGCAAATGTTCTGTGCTGGTGGTACTAAGCTCCCAAAAATCTAGCATGGGATAAATGAATTCTTCCGAATAAAAATAACTTCCTGCCTTTTTCTAATCATCATTTCTTCCCTACAGCAATTTGAAAAGTAAAACAAAGTGAAACAAACCACTACTCCCTCCATGCAGGGAAAATTTCCTTGAGTCATACTTGGATATCCTATTTGCAAATAATATCTTACTTACCTAGTTGAGATGGTGTAGTTGGGGAGCAGGGAGGAATGCAAAGTTCTTGCCTTCACTACAACTTGCCTGTGCAACCTTTGCCAGCCGGGTCTTTTGGCAAGCTCAGCAGCAATTCCTATTGGCTTTTGAAAGCCAATAGCATGGCTGACTCAGGAATTCTGGGAGTTGAAGTCCATGAGTCATAAAAGATCAAAGCCTGCAATAGGCTTTTGAAAGCCAATAGCAGCACATCTTGTGCAAAAGTTTTGTTGTTTTTTCTTCAAAAAAAAGGTGCCGGAACGCTGCTGTTCTGAGCATTCTGTGAGAAAAAAAGCCCTGGTGGTAAGCACATACAAGCACACACAAAAATCAAATTCCCCAAAATCCAGCAAGCTTGTCTTGAGAGATTTGCAAGTCCAAAACAGCAGGCCCATAAGTGGTTAAGTGAGGTCTTAGGTCCAAAGATTATAAAACAGTTATCAGCCAGTTGAGGTCCAAAATCATGCAGTTTCAAGTTGGGAGTCAAGAGACACAAAGTCTGAGTAAATGAATGGTTATTATCAATGGAGAAGCTGGAGCTTGCTGCTCTCCTTAAACAGAGGCAACTCCTATGGTGCTCATTTGGAAGGGTTAGGTTCCTTTCTTGCGAGGAGAATTGCAGAATGCTTTTGCTCTGTTTGCTTCTCCACATCACAGAACCTTGTCCTGGGAGAGGGTGACAGCTAAGATCTCTCATCTTCAAGTGGTAGTTATGTCTTCTGGTGGAGGCAATGCAGGGCTTTTTTTGTCATAGAATGCACCAGAACAGAGTTCCAGCACTTTTTTTCAACGGATTTTCCAGAGTTGTGTTCTTTTCCTATTGTTGCTCTTCCTATCCTAGTTTGCTTTTAAAAATGCCCTGCTGGTGGTACGGTACGAGTGGGGTCCCCTCCAGCACTGTCTGCCTCCTTTAGGAGGAGCCATGAGGCGCCAGAGGACCACAGCCAGAGCGTGATTTGATTGGCTGGGTCGGACCAGGTGGTGTGGAAGCTGATGGTGGTGGTGGGACACACATAAACATGGAGGCCATCTTTCTTGAGAGGGTGAGCGAGCCTTTTGCCTTCCCTTACAGAAGGTGGTGTGTAAGGTTAAAAAGAGGTGAAGTGAGAGGAAAGAAAGGTGGCTGGCGTGGAAGCTTGCCCGACAGCAAAACTTTGCTGTTTCAATTCCTTGTGTAGTTCAAAGGCTGGGTTGTCTACAAAAATCTCTTTTTAGTCTTTTATACTTTATATTCAAACTGCAGAGGGGAAGAATAAGAATAAAGCCAATGTCTTGTGATTTGGAGGTATTATTATTAATTGTTGTTGTTGTTAGTTGTGAAGTCGTGTCCAACCCATCGCGACCTGATGAACAATGTTCCTCCAGGCCTTCCTGTCCTCTACCATCTTCTGGAGTCCATTTAAGCTCATGCCTACTGCTTCAGTGACTCCATCCAGCCACCTTATTCTCTGTCGTCCCCTTCTTCTATTGCCCTTGATCTTTCCCAGAATTAGGCTCTTCTCCAATGAGTCCTTCCTTCTCATTAGGTGGCCAAAGTATTTGAGTTTCAACTTCAGGATCTGGCCTTCTAAAGAGCAGTCAGGATTGATCTCCTCTAGGACTGACCAGATTGATTGCCTTGCAGTTCAAGGGACTCGCAGGACTCACAGGAGTCTTCTCCAGCACCATAGTTCAAATTATTAATAATAATATATATTAATTATGTATTGGTCAGATGTAAAGGTAGACCTACAGTATGAGGTTTAATGAGATATATTTAATAAATTGAGTTTAACTTAAAGGTAAATTAAAAGTAATCTGTTCACTGACAAAGTTTCAACTTTAATTTGTTTCAAGTCAATATCCATATTAAATTCCAAATGTAAATTTTTCCACTTTGTTTGACAACTTCTTAAAAATAATTCAATTTTGTACAAGCAACCAAATTTTGTTTTATTGGGCCAATTTCATTGCACATAGAAATCTGACATTTCCACTCATTAAACTAATTTTTTTTATTTTTTTATTATTTTAATCCCATTTATATCCTGCCCTTTTCCGAAGACTCAGGGCAGCTTACAATCCAAGCACAAATTAAATGTGCTTAGCAATAGCCTTCATTCTATGTATATGCCTGCTTATTAGGGGTTTCACCCCCCGCCCCAAGCGGCATTAATAAAAAGTCAGCTTATTGCCCCCAACAATCTGGGTCCTCATTTTACCTACCTCGGAAGGATGAAAGTCTGAGTCAACCTTGAGCCTGGTGGGATGCGAACCTGCAATAATTGCAGGCAGCTGGTGTTACTTAAGGAGGCATTAGCCCACTGCTCCACCAAGGCTCTTGGTATGCCAAGTGGTAAATGTCCCAAAAGATTAATAAAATCCATTCTTGTAACTTAAAGCCACACAGTGCATGATAATATTAATAGTATTAACTTACCTTGAACAAAATCCTAGTCTTTTAGATACAATTAAAATAATTAAACTAACCTTGAAACTAAAAACCCCAATAACAATTAAAATACAATTAAAACCCCAATTAATACTCTCAGTCCAGGCCAGAAAGCTCAAAGAGCCAAGTTTTCAGGTCCCGGCAGAATGAGCGAAGGTCAGGGGAAGTCCTAAGCTCTACAGGTAGCTGGTTCCAAAGGGCTGGTGCACCCACAGAGAAGGCCCTCCCCCTGGGTATTGTCCGCCGGCAATCTTTTACCGGCGGTACCCTGAGAAGACCCTCCCTGTGGGAGCGCACAGGATGAAGGTAGCTTGATGCCGGCAGCAGGTGTTCCCTCAGATATCCCAGACCCAAGCCATTTAGGGCTTTATAGGTCATCACCAGCACCTTGAATCTCACCCGGAGGGCAACCGGAAGCCAATGCAGCTCGCGGAGTAGAGGTGTTACATGGGAATATCAGGAAACCCCCATCACAAGCCACGCGGCTGCATTCTCCACCAGCTGAAGCCTCCAAGTGGTCCTCAAGGGCAGCCCCATGTAGAGAGCATTGCAGTAGTCCAATCGGGAGGTCACGAGCACATGAGTGACTGTGCGTAGGGCATCTCGGTCCAGGTAGGGCCGCAACTGGTGTACCAGGCGAACCTGGGCAAAGGTCCCCCTGGTCACGGCTCCTATATGGTCTTCAAAACTGAGTCGTGAATCCAGGAGGACGCCCAAGTTGCGAGCCCTATCAACGGGGGGTAACACCTCACCCCCCATCATTAAAGATGGAATGGACTGGTTAGTCTGAGATGCCGGTATGCACAGCCACTCATTCTTGGCAGGATTGAGACGAAGCCTGTTTCTCCCCATCCAGACCTGGACCGCCTCCAGGCAATGATACACCGTGGTGAGGGCATCACTGGGTTGGTTCAGGGTGGAGAAAAAAAGTTGGGCATCATTTATTTATTTATTTATTTTTATTTTATTACATTTATATACCGCCCTTTCCCGAAGGACTCAGGGCGGTTTACAGGGTAATTAAAAACACAGACATAAAAGTTAAAAACAAATTAAAATAAATTATAATAATCCCTGTATTAATTAAAAAACCCAATTGGACTAAATTAAAATTAAAAATTCTCAGCCTGGGGCAGAGAGCTCGAAGAGCCAGGTCTTCGGGTCCCGACGAAATGAACGGAGGTCGGGGGCAGTCCTCAACTCCACCGGCAGCTGGTTCCAAAGGGCAGGCGCACCCACAGAGAAGGCCCTACCCCTGGGTGTCATCCGCCGGCAATCTCTCACCAGCGGCACCCTGAGAAGACCCTCCCTGTGGGACCGCACTGGACGAAGGGAGCTTGATGCCGGCAGCAGGTGTTCCCTCAGATATCCCGGACCCAAGCCATTTAGGGCTTTATAGGTCATCACCAGCACCTTGAATCTCACCCGGAGGGCAACCGGAAGCCAATGCAGCTCGCAGAGTAGAGGTGTTACATGGGAGTATCGGGAAACCCCCATCACAACTCGCGCGGCCGCATTCTGCACCAGCTGAAGCCTCTGAGTGGACCTCAAGGGCAGCCCCATGTAGAGAGCGTTGCAGTAATCTAAACGGGAGGTCACGAGCGCATGAGTGACTGTGTGTAGGGCATCTCGGTCCAGATAGGGTCGCAACTGGCGCACCAGGCGAACCTGGGCAAAAGCCCCCCTGGTCACGGCTCCTATATGATCTTCAAAATTGAGTCGTGAATCCAGGAGGACGCCCAAGTTGCGAGCCCTATCAACGGGGGGTAACACCTCACCCCCCATCGTTAGAGATGGAATAATTTGGTTAACCCGAGATGCCGATATGCACAGCCACTCAGTCTTGGCGGGATTGAGACGAAGCCTGTTTCTCCCCATCCAGACCTGGACCGCCTCCAGACAACGGGACATCACGGAGAGGGCATCGCTGGGTTGGTTCGGGGTGGAAAGAAAAAGTTGGGTATCATCAGCGTACTGATGATACCCCACCCCGAAACCACGAATGATCTCGCCCAGCGGCTTCATATAGATGTTGAACAGGAGAGGCGAGAGAACCGACCCCTGAGGGACTCCACAAATGAGAGGCCTCGGGGCGGATCTCTGCCCTCCCGTCAACACCGACTGTGAACGGCCCAGGAGATAGGAGGAGAACCACCGTAAAACGGTGCCTCCCACTCCCAACCCCCTGAGACGCCGCAGTAGGATACCATGGTCGATGGTATCAAAAGCCGCTGAGAGATCTAATAGGACTAGGACAGAGGAATAACCCCTGTCCCGAGCCCTCCAGAGATCATTCACCAGCGCGACCAATGCCGTCTCCGTGCTGTATCCGGGCCTGAAGCCCGATTGGTACGGGTCCAGATAATCAGTTTCCTCCAGGAACAGAGGGAGTTGATGCGCCACCACACTCTCAACAACCTTCGCCAGAAAGCGAAGGTTGGAGACTGGACGATAGTTATTTAAGACAGCTGGGTCCAGGGCAGGCTTTTTGAGGAGGGGTCTCACCACCGCCTCCTTCAAAGCGGCAGGGAAGACACCCTCCTCCAAAGAAGCAGCTATTACTGCCTGGAACCAGCCTCGTGTCTCCTCCCGGGCCGCATAAACTAGCCAGGAGGGGCACGGATCCAATAAACAAGTGGTGGTGCTCAGCTTCCCCATGATCCTGTCCACATCATCAGGGGAAACAGGATCGAACTCAGTCCAGATAACATGCTCAAGACCTTCCGATTCCTCCACGTCAGATTCTGCCCAGTCAGAATCCAGACCGGTCCGGATCTGAGCGATTTTGTCCGCAAGATGATGACTAAACTCCTCGGCTCGTCCCTGTAAGGGATCCTCCCTCACCTCCTGGTTAAGAAGGGAGCGAGTCACCCTAAACAGGGCGGACGGGCGATTATCTGCGGATGCGATGAGGGCAGCGAAGTAATTAGACTTCGCCGTCCTTATCGCTGCAAGATAAGACCTTATGAAGGATCTTAACTGCAATCGGTCAGATTCGGATCGGCTGGACCTCCAACCGCTCTCTAGGCCCCGTCTCCGACGCTTCATCTCCCGGAGCTCCGCAGAGAACCATGGAGCCCAACGGGATCTGCGCCGGGTCAGAGGTCGCAAGGGTACAACACAGTCAAGTGCCCCGGAGGCCGCCCTTTCCCAGGCATCCACCAGGGCATCGACTGGGCTGTGGGTAAGTGCGATGGGTATAGACCCAAGCGCCATCTGGAACCATTCCGGGTCCATTAGGCGCCTGGGGCGGAACCACCTGGTCGGTTCCGCAGCCCAGCGGCGGGGGGTGGCGTAACGGAAGACCAGCCGCAGGAGATAATGATCTGACCATGACAGGGGAACAATGGTTGGTGAACCCCCTCCCAGATCATCCAACAGGAACACCAGGTCGAGAGTATGATCCCCCACATGAGTCGGGCCCTCAATAACTTGGGTCAGGCCCATGGTCGTCATGGAGGCCATGAACTCCCGAGCCAACTCAGACGACCCTCCCAGTGAAGGCAGGTTGAAGTCACCCAGAACTATAAGCCTGGGGAACTCCACCGCCAACCCTGAGAGAGTATCGAGCAGCTCGGGCAGGGCTGTTGCCACACAGCTGGGCGCCAGATATGTGAGCAACAAGCCCAATTGAACCCGAGAACCACATCTCAGGAGGAGGGATTCACTCCCGGCCGTTTGGACAATGGTGGTCTCCGTTTGGACATAAAGTCTCCCGGATAACCACTGCCACCCCACCGCCCCTACCCTGAGCCTGTGGCTGGTGTAGCACACGGAAGCCTGGAGGGCATAACTCAGTCAGAGGAACCCCTCCCTCCGAGCCCAACCAAGTCTCCGTAATGCATGCCAGATCCGCACATTCCTCCTCAATCAATTCCTGAATGAGGGGAGCCTTATTAACGACGGATCTGGCGTTAAAATAAACCAGCCTAAGCTCAGGGGCCTGATCACCCTCATCCCCGGGCAAAAGGGTGCTAACCGGAGGGTCGGAGCGCGCCACCGCACGTAGACAGCGGGGGCGCGATCCCAGATGTTGATATGGCCCTCCGTGCAACCACCTGCTGCCATTCCCTATCGTCGTGGGGATTTGAAGCCCCACCCCAACATTCACAGAACCAGCAACCACCTCCCCCAACCCCGTTTCGTGGGGATCCCTAACAGTCCCAGGCTGAGCGCCGGTTAATGATTCCCTCCCCAGTCTATTATCCCTCCCCCTCCCTAACCTTTTAAAACAACCGGCTAAAAAATGTATCAGGGGCCTCTTAGTGTGTCTCAACACTAGGCCCCTGTCTAGGCCCAGCCACCTCTCGGAGTCCCAGCAATTGGGCTCGTCATTAAGGGGAGAGTGGAAACAGGCGGCTGGTCATGCCCAAGAGGGAAAAAAACCCCTAAGGGCATACAGATCAGCTCCAGAGTAACGATAACAAACCATAAAACAGTAGCATATTCACATAGGGCAAGATTACAATTATTTACAATGGGTGAATCAATAAGATGATGGTATCTAGATGGAATAATATTAAGTCCGGTAGATGTATCTCTCAGTCCACCAGCACACTGATGATACCCCAACCCAAAACCACAAATGATCTTGCCCAGTGGCTTCATATAGATGTTGAACAGGAGGGGAGAGAGAACCGACCCCTGAGGAACTCCACAAACGAGAGGCCTCAGGGCAGACCTCTGCCCTCCCGTCAACACCGATTGCGAGCGGCCCAGGAGATAGGAGGAGAACCACTGTAAGACAGTGCCTCCCACTCCCAACCTCCTGAGATGCCGCAATAGGATACCATGGTCGATGGTATCAAAAGCCGCTGAGAGATCTAATAGAACTAGGACAGAGGAGCAACCCTGTCCCGAGCCCACCAGAGATCATTCACCAGTGTGACCAATGCTGTCTCCGTGCTGTACCCGGGCCTAAAACCCGATTGGTACTGGTCCAGATAATCAGTTTCCTCCAGGAACAGAGGAAGCTGGTATGCCACCACACTCTCAACAACCTTCGCCAGAAAGCGAAGGTTGGAGACAGGATGATAGTTGTTTAAAATCGCTGGGTCCAGGGCAGGCTTCTTGAGAAGGGACCTCACCACCGCCTCCTTCAAAGCGTCGGGGAAGACATCCTCACTCAAAGAGGCAGATATTACTGCCTGGAACCAGCTTTGTGTCTCCTCCCGAGCCGCATAAATTAGCCAAGAGGGACACGGGTCCAATAAACAGGTGGTGGAACTCAGCCTCCCCATAATCCTGTCCACATCATCAGGGGAAACAGGATCAAACTCAGTCCAGATAATATGCTCAAGACAGTCCGATTCCTCCATATCAGACTCTGCCCAGTTAGAGTCCAAACCGGTCCGGATCTGAACGATTTTGTCCGTCAGATGATGACTAAACTCCTCAGCCCACCCCTGCAAGGGCTCCTCTCTTACCTCCTGATTAAGGAAGGAGCGAGTCACCCTAAACAGGGTGGCCGGGCGATTATCTGTGGATGCGATGAGGGCAGCAAAGTAATTAGCCTTCGCTGTCCTCATCGCAGCAAGATAAGACCTTATGAAGGTTCTTAACCACAATCAGTCAGATTTGGAATGGCTGGACCTCCAACTGCTCTCTAGACACCATCTTCGATGCTTCATCTCCCCGAGCTCCACAGAAAACCATGGAGCCCAACGGGATCAGGGGTTGCAAGGGTACAACACAGTTGAGTGCCTCAGTGGCTGCCCTTTCCCACGCATCAACCAAGGCATCAACTGGGCTGTGAGTGAGGGCGATGGGTATAGACCCAAGCGCCATCTGGAACCATTCAGGGTCTATTAGGCACCTGGGGCGGAACCATCTGGTCGGTTCCGCAGCCCAGCGGCGGGGGTAGCATAACGGAAGACCAGCCGCAGGAGATAATGGTCGGACCATGACAGGGGAACAATGAACCCCCTCCCAGATCATCCAACCACTGTCCGGACAGAAATACCAGGTCGAGAGTGTGAACCCCCACATGAGTCAGGCCTTGAATTACCTGGGTCAGGTCCATGGCCATCATGGAAGCCGTGAACTCCCGGGCTAACTCCAACGACCCTCCCAGGGAAGGCAGGTTGAAGTCACCCAGCACTATAAGCCTGGGGAACTCCACCGCCAACCCTGAGAGGGTGTTGAGCAGTTCAGGCAGTGCTGTTGCCACACAGCTGGGCACCAAGTATGTAAGCAACAAACCTGTCTGAACCCGGGGGCCACATCTCAGGAGGAGGGTCTCACTCTCACCAATCTGGACAATGGTGGTCTCCCGCGGACATAGAGTTTCCCTGATAACCACCGCCACCCCTCCACCCCTACCCTGAGCCCATGGCCGGTGTAGCACACGGAAATCTGGGGGGCATAACTTGGTCAGAGGGACCCCTCCCTCCAAGCCCAACCAAGTTTCCGTAATGCATGCCAGATCCGTGCATTCCTCCTCGATCAAGTCACGAACGAGGGGGGCCTTGTTAACAACGGATCTGGCATTAAAATAAACCAGCCTAAGCTCAGGTACCTGATCACCCTCATCCCCGGGCAAGAGGGTGCTAACTGGAGGGTCGGAGCACACCACTGCTGAAGACAGCGGGGGCGCGATCCCAGATGTTGATGCGGCCCTCCGTGCAACCACCTGCTGCCATTCCCTATTGTTGTGGGGATTTGCAACCCCACCCCAGCACATACAGAACCAGCAGTCTCCACCCCCAATCCTATCTCGCCGGGACCCCTCATAGGCCCAGACTGAGTACCAATTAAAAATTCCCTCCCCACCCTACTATCCCTCCCCTTCCCTAACCCTTTAAAATACCCAGCTAAAAAATGTATCAGGGGCCTCTTAATGCGTCTCCACCAGAGGCCCCTAGTTAAGCCCAGACACCTCTTGGGGTCCCAACAATTGGGCCCGTCATCAAGGGAAATGATAGAAAGGGAGGCTGGTCGTATCCAGGAGGGAAAAACCCCCCTGAGGGCATACAAGTCTGATCTAGAATATTGTACTCGAGCCATGAGATAGAACTGTCCCTATAAGCCATTGTTCACAAATGGGGTCAGATGTTATTAAGATGATAAGATGTTAGTTAAGATGTTAAAACATTAAATCTGGAACGTGTCTTCATCTAGCAATCCACCAATCCAGTTCTGGTCTCACCTGAGCCGGTCCAGACAAGAGCCCATAACTGTCCTCTCATGTAGCCATGAGATCCAGCCTGGGATGGATAAGGGCAGCATTGCTGGGTAAACAAAAATCTCCCCTGCTAGTCTCTCACACCAGCAGGGGGTTGGTAGCCAGTCCAGGGCCACCCTAGGGCAACAGGGAACTCAGTCATAGATGTCAAATGTTCAGTTTCAAGCAGCCAAATCTCCATCATCCTCTGAGAAAAAGAAGGAGACAAAAAAGCCTCCCCCATAGCCTCCACGCCAAAACGGCGCCTAACAGCAAACTCTAGAAGGAGATTTACATCTGCTGCCCCTAGAGGTGAGAGCTCTAGGGGGCATGCCTTACCTAGAGTATGTCTTCAGACCACCCCCGGGAACATGACCTACGACTATCGTGAGAGGATGGTGGTCGGCCTGTACTGGGGGTTCGCCCAGCTCAGGTGGCAGTGAAGCTGGACGGATGGTCTGGA